>VXAA01007081.1:2074600-2086029 GCA_013399115.1 Anseranas semipalmata
CCCCCGCCTTTCTTTCTTTCTTTTCTTTTCTTTTTTTTTTTTTTTTTCCCCCCCTGAGTGGGGATATTCTGAACCCAGAAACTCCAAGTGAAGAGAGGAATGAAGGAAGTGAGCCCACATAGACTGAAAGGGGAAAGCAGGGGCAGGATTTTGCCAGAGGAGGCAGCTTTGCAGCAAGGCTCTAGATAGAAACTAGCAGTTCACACAGGAAAAGTTGTTCCACTTTTTCTATCTTTCTTCCACCTCCTGCCTCTTTGTTTGGTTTTGTTGCATTGCTCCTGGGACATTCAGAGTGACAATAAGGCAATTGTTCCTTCATGAACAGGGCTCAATGAAACAGTGCAGAAAAAGTGACACGGCAAGAAAATATGACAAATATTCTTTACTTCTGTGCAGAATACTGCCATTTCCTCAGTATGTATTCCTGAGCAGAAAAAATATCCATCAAGATATTGATTTTAAACAGGGTGTTGCCATTTGTGCTTCTCCTTTCTGGAAGTATAAAGCTCAGATCTCTCTTGCCTGCCCTGTAAAGAGAAAATGCACCTAATATCAATTACATTTTTAATCTCTAAGACCTAGCCTCCAAATGTGTTTGTGTCTATGTGTACACACAAACTGTTTTCCCTTTGTCTTCCTATCCAAAATGCAAAAGCATCTCAGATGTTGTGATTCCTCCAGGTTTTTCCCCCGTGGGAGGATGGAAACATGTAACATTATCTTCTAGCTGCCTACTGCCTGTCTCTGAAATTAGCATTTCAGTGACTGAAAGGTAGTTAGTTTCCCCACACACACAAAAAAGAAAGAAATAGAGGGTTAGTACAAGGCTGACACTAATAGTAATAGGAGATGAGGGAGAGGGTATGGGACATGTTCGATTACTAAATGAAAACCGTGATTTTACCAGACATGCTAACAGAACAATGAAAGGGGCTTTTACAGAATGAATTAACTCTGGGTTTCTGTAATTAGCTACCTCAGGAAGGAAAACTTCAAAGGCCACATTAACACAGAGTTAAAGGAAGGCTCTTTTACAATCCTAAATCTTTTTTTTTTTTTTAAGTATTTCATTTTTTATTTCTGGTATATTCTCTATGAACAAGGGCAAAGGCAAAGTATATGCCACTGGATGCAGAACTGAAGAACAACATTGATGCTCTGATTCCATGTTAATTAATGGAGTCTGTTGTTTATGGCTGCCATGCCAACAAATCACTCCTTGTGCAAAAATTAATCACATCTCCTGCGTGGGGCTGCGGGGCTGGGTGGCTCGGCTTTGCCAACAAAGGCTCGAGCTGAAGTGCTCACCTCCTGTGAGGGAGCAAAGGCTGGGGCTGCAGTCTGGCAGCTGGCCTTGCTAGGCTCGGCTCGGCTCAGAGGGGCAGGAGCTGGAGGGCAACTAAGGACAGAAATCTGCAGAAAATATTTGTCCTTCCTCCTCTCCTACAAGGATCCGTTTTTGTTTCCTGTGGCTGAAGATGCTTCTGTTCTGAATCAGCAACAAGAGGCTTCCAGCCTTCTCCTTTTGCCATTAGAAAGTTCTGCTACTTGGTAGCAAGAGAAGTGAGAGGGAAAATGGTGGAAATGTTGGTCCTGGCTCTTTCTTCCCAGCAGAGTTCTGTTCAGAGCCTGTAGCCGGGGGGGAAGATTTGCTCTGTGCAGCTCTTCTGAGCAGAAACCCTCAGGGAGCTGCCGGCTGCCTATGGAGATGAGAGGGACATCGCCGGTGTGTGCCGGTGTCCCTCAAGAAGCTTCACAGATTGGCACTGCTTGTGCCCAGCAGCATCATGTCAGACACGGAGCGGTTATTGACTGTGAACATCCAAATAATGCATCAGGGATGGACTTAAATAGCTGTTCTTGGAAGGGACTTGGTCACTGGGATAAGGGCAGGTGCAGAGGTGGGAAGTCCCTGGGATTTTCCTTAGATTTTTTTTTCCAGCTTTTTATTTTAAAAAGCCTGAAAAAACTCTTAAAAAGATCCTGAGCCAAACCCATAGGAGATAGAGTTGAGGGGGGAGGGACCATATTTTTGAAATCCCACAAAAAATGTTGATGACGTTGAAGGAGGGAAAAAAAAAAACTTTTTTTTCCCGAAAATGCTTATTAATTAGGCAGCTTTAAGATCAGGCCTTGCACAATCCACCCTGCTCCAGTAGATTTCAGACACTCCAAAAAATAAAATGTCACTGTAGGGATACACAAACAGGGTAATGTTTCTACTCTTGGATGTTCCAGTTCCAGCTGGGTTCAGATATGGGTAGAAATACTGTGAAATGCTGGATCCTGCTGTGCTCTGTGGATGGCTGGTTCACTCAGACTGAGCTTGTTCTGCAGTATATGGAGTACAAAATTGAGTTTCTCTGTATTTTAGGAAATGAGTTAGAACAATAATAAACTGTCCTAAACTTTGAAATATTCAGAAGTGAGGTCTGTATGCAGATTTCTTAGATGATAGAATTACTGCTTTACTCCATGAGCTCCTGCCCACTAGAGCCTCATCCCTGGGTTTTGGAGGTTCCCCAGCACTGTCCATGACTCACTCCTGGTTTTGTAGGAATGTAATAGTTTCTGACCAGTGGTGGAGAAACAATGAGTCTGGTTGTCCCCTTTTGGAGCAGGGTGCTTTCCTTTGGTTTCGCCACCATACGATCATGGCTTACTGTGAAGCCTAAAATAGATCTCGGCCCCTTCTCTGGCATCTCATGTCAGGACTGGATAACAGCCTGGTAGCAACTGGGTGAGACTGGATAATGCAGCACATGTTATCCCTGCTGGGATGGTGGCTTCCCAGCTGGCCAACAGGGACAAGGCAGTACTGCTAGCTGTCTTAACCTGTTATAGGCACCCTCATCTGCGTGTGTTTCAAACTGCGCTGAAGCAGGGGCTCTGCTGGTGTGGGCGTTCAGCATCCAGCAGCAGCGGGAGGCTCGGGCTCTTATAAGCTCACCTCCTGCACGAGGCAGATCTTGGCACCAGAGGTGGGACAACCCGAGGGACAGTAGTAGTAGGAGGAGGAGAGCAGAGCCCATGGGAGTGGTTAATGCTCTCTTCTGCAGACAGTGTCCTCTGCAGTGGGAAATGAGGCTGCTGCCCACCAAGCACAGGCAGTTGTGGCCACTGCACTCAGCTCTTAGAGCTGATGTAAAGGAAATCAGTACTCTTAGCCTCTAGCAGCTTGGGAAGAACTTTGGGGGGGAAAAGTAGCTTTTTAAAGACTTTCTAATAGTACTTCATGCTTCCCCCAAAGGATTTAAAAATAAATGCTTGTTTAGTGCTTGAATCCAGTAGTTAAGCAACGGATGGTGCATTTACACGTGCATCTCTTGGAGGTGGATGGTGCGGTTTGCTCTGCGTGATGAGGAGCCAGGCTCAAAAGCCATACGAGCAAAGTGTGAGGCTCAAGCTCCATTCAGGGCAAATAAGCAGTCCTTTGCCTACAGAGATTCCTTCATCTCAGCAGGACCAGGATTCAGATACCTGACTTCAGGCACCCATTTTGGAATTGAGTGGGCCAGATGCAAGACTTGCAGCTTCTACCAGTATCCCAAACCCACCACAAAACTGCAGCTTTGGAGGATGGTTTTTAGTTTTTCTTGCCACAGTTAAAAATGTTGCATTTAATATTAAACGCACATTCGTTTTCAATCCAGAAGCCTGGCTTTCTGCTCTCAACCCATTTGTAACAGTTCTTCATCCAAGCAGGGGAAAGAAATACTTGGTCCTGAAAGCCAGCCCCATAAAGAAACACAAAGAGTATCTTTCTGAATAGCGCACAAGTGTGAAAGGAAACATGCGTTTGCTGGAGAAATGGAATCATTTGTACTCAGAGAAGAGGAAAAAAAAAGCTTTTCAAAAGAAGATCTGTGACTGAAGCTCTCCAGAACTGTTTAACCTGTTGGGGATATTTAGCAGATGAATTCTGACCCACGTTCTCCACTTTGCTGTACCCTGTGACAGAGCGACGCGGCATCTGCCGCTTGTGTTCCTCTCCAGACACGCTCACAATGCCGGAGGAAACGGGGGAGAAAATTATGCAAATTGCTCCGAGCAGATTACTTTGACCAGCTGCTCTTCTTCCTCCTCAATCAAAGGTCTGCCTGGGAAAGCCAATCTAGATTATATATGTCAGTCGCATACGCTGGGGCTGCTCCTCAGGCTCTCACTTTCTTTCTTCCCAAACAGGGAGAGGTAAAACCTGAAGCGCCAAGGCTATCAATTGCTCCAAAAAGGGCACAAGGGGATGGGAATTCCTTTTGCTTTTTGTGCAGTAGCACCTTGCCAAGTTGCTTGCTGTTTTTTCAGGGCTATTCCCAGAGAAAGGGGTTCATCTGCACACCAGCAATTATTGAATTTTATTAGTAAGCATGATGGAATATAGCAGAGAAAAAAATGAGCAAAAAGGCTCCCTAGACAGTGTGTTCACAGCATGGCCTTAGGTGGTGTTATTAAGCACATGGGTTGAAAGCTGAGTGGATTTACCCTAAGCAGCCAGGGGTGTTGCTGGCTCATTTTGTTTTGGTTTGGTTTTTTTGGTTGCTCTTGCAAAGTGAAATTTATTCATGAACACAAACCGGAGGCCAGCCTGCTGACGTGTGCTTAGCAAACCGACCAGACGTGGCCGTGACGTTGTTCACACAGACCGAGAGCCCCGGCCACTCCGGGCTGCAGCTCCTCTCCCTCCCTGCCCTCTCCTGCCACGCGCTGCGTACCCTGCACCTTTAACAGTATTCAGCGTCCAGACAAGGCTCCACAGCTTCATAAATGATTAATATGTTTTTCGTTTACAAAAAAAAAAAAAAAAATGCTGCTGCACCAGAGAGCACCTAACCCTGGCAGAAAAAAATACAGTCCTGTCACAGTCGTGTGGCAAGCCAGATTTCACTGCATTAAATCACCATTAAGATTCTCTGTAAGTTTGATGGAAACTTTGTTTTTTTTTTTTTTTCCAATCCCATATACAAATCAAAGAAAGTCCCATGTTAGCATGTGATAAAACACACACGCATAAATATGTGAGCTGAACGTTGCTGCAGATCTGTTGGGATGCATCCTCCAGAGGGTGTAGTTCCAGTAAGAGAGCCCTTACTGTGGTTTAGAGAGATTAATAATTCTGTTGCCCTGGTTTATTTTTTATTGGTCCTATCCTGTAGATTTTTCCCAGTGGATGCCAGGATTGCTGAAGATTTTAGCATTTCAATATCCATCCCCTCCCCTGAATTTCTAATCCGATTCAGCACTTCGGAAGGCACTGAGGAGCCTTTCCCAGTAGGCACATGCTGAGGCTGAGAGTTGCTTTGCTGCTGCAGGGTCTTGGAGTGTGAGGTTTGGTGATCTGGCTCACTTTTTGCTGTTTTTATCTGTTTTGTGTTCCCCCAGTTAGTATGGGACTGGGTGTGATGAGCGCAAAAAGAAGTTAGTCAAGCAAGCAAATTCTAGTGAATGCCGAGATGCTCAGGGTAGTCAGTGCAACAGTGCAGACATCTCCCTGCTTTCCATTCACACTTGCCAGTGGTGAAGATGATACAATTTTTCATTTGAACCAACAGAACTTATTTTAATTTTTTAATCATTTGGTGCAAAAATATGCAAAATAAGTAAATACAGTTGAATACAGAATTCCTTTTCCTTCTCCTGGTCTTAAGCTGTGTTTTTAAGTGGTATGCAATGAACCCTAATATTTTTCAAGAGTTTAAAACAGCTATGATTTGATTTTAGCATAAGAAGTACACTAGTATCATTTAGTAGGATTAACAGTTATTATTTCTGTATACCATACTCTTACCATTCTGCGCAGAAAATCTTTATAAAAAAAGAGACAGTGACAAATAAAACCTGCTGTAAGTTTGCCCTATTATTTCTGGATTGCCCGTAGCGCTTGCCTCGATGGCACGCAGGATGCGTGCTGACAACAGAGCAGTCTGAGGGACCGGCTGCTTGGTCTAATTTCTGTTTGCTGCCGGATGAGTCTGAGCAGCCCAAGCTCAGGGAAAAGCTGCAATTATAGCTGTGATCTTGACACCAGAGTTCACCTGCTTTTCGGGAGAAGTTTGCGGAGGTTTGGAAGCTAATGAGCTGCAGCTAAAGCAGGGGGAGCTCTGCAGCTACATGTTTTGGGGGGTTTAAGTTCCTCAGCACCTTGTGGTCTTCAGTTTTTCTGTCTTGCTCTGGGCCCACAGAGTGCCCGTTCTCACTTTATTTCACCTAGCCTTGGCTCTATTCTGCTTTATCAGGACTGTGTTGTACAAAGAATTGCTGCAGTATATTGATGGAATGAAAGTTACCGGTTAAAAAGAAAAAAAAAAAACAACCCTTGAGATATGATGAATTAGCTGCAATTTCAGTGGTAAAAATGGTCTCTCGTAGCTGGCTATTAACTGCACTCTGGTGAATACATTTTCATGCAAGAGATGGTTTGCTATTTTAAAGGAGTCTCAATGAGACTTGATCAAGTTATTTTCAAAAGTTTGAAGTATTATGAGATGATAAATCGTACTGCTCAATTTTATAGTCACATTTTTTTATTTGCAGTTGCTTCTCTGCGTACACGCAGTGAAGCTGTCTGGGTGGGTACTGAAGGAGAAGTGAAGCTAACTACCCTGAAGAAACAAGAAAAAATAGACATACTTTCCTGTTACTCTAGCGTAGAGGAAGTATGACCTTGTATTTCATGGTGCTGTGGAGTAGGCTGGAAATCACTCTCTCGCCAGCACGCTTGCATTTCTAAGCTGCAGCCAGGATTCTCCTTATCTCTTACAGCGCACAGTCACTGATGTGCCATTACGGGTCATTTGTTAAAATACTCTGCTTGCTATTTTTGACACACAGTCAAGAGTTTCTTTTTGTTGTTGTTTTATTTTGGTTTTAGGTTAACAATGAAGGGAGAAATCAAGCCAGCAGGGTAGCTCAAAAAGTTAAGCAAAATGATTGCCTGTCAGATCAACATCTCTGAAAGAGGAAAGATCAGCAGAGGCTGCTGCCCATCAGTGGGCAAGTGGGAATGAATGACTGGTCCTGAGCAAGGATGGGAGATGGACATTACTCAAAAGTCACCGATCAAAACGATCAGTAATAGGCAATTCAGCGGAGTGGCTAATGAGTTGTGTGTAAAGTAGCAATCCTCTCACCTGAAGAAAGAAGTTGCTTTCCGGATCTGTACTAAAGTAGTCCGGGCTCTTTCTGCAAATAATATGAGGGCATCTGAGATGCACTAATGCCATCGGAAATTCGAAATCCGTAAGGAATTGGATCATCCTGTATTTACTGTGTCTCTGCAGGGAACCTTAATTGCAGAGAGGAAATGACTTGCCGGCATTTGCACTTTCCTGCTTTGCCGTTGTATTCATCATGGTCAACGTTTTCCTCGTCTACTTCCAGTTTGCTTGGGCTGTAACATCAGTGGATCCCTCACTCAATCCCAGTTAGCCCAGGCCGGTGCCTGGCTGGGAGACCTCCCAGGAGACTCAAGTATTGCTGTCATTTCTACTGGACCAGGGGGATTTGGGGGGCACATTCTTGTTGGATCTGCTGCATTTTGAACAATTCATGGTGAAATACTTGTTTGCATTCAGCTAGTAAATGATGGGTAAGCTTCTGTGCGCTACCTATATTCTAACTCCTGCCCTCCCTGAAACCTGTAATTTCAGGCTGATAAACCGTACTTCAGTGATCTATAGCTATTTTTCCCTGATGTCAGTTCTTCTTTGTCTTCCCTCCCAGAATTTACTGCATTTCACTATGGAATAATCACTAAACAAATCCATAAAGGTCTAGACAACTGGATGATGCCATGAGCTTGTTCTTTCTTGTTGCACACAAGTCTTAAAAAGTTGGATCTTGTTTCCATGCATGGTCCTGGGGAAGGTGCTGACTTAATACAGAACTGCCCAGTTGAAAAGCACTTTCAGACCTGACCAGTACCACTGCAAGGGACCACGGGGCGTGCAGAAGGGCAGGAAATGGAAATGGAGGCTGGCTGTGTTGCAGCAAGGATGACCTGGTGCCCCTTCTCCTTTCTTCTTTCCTCTGAGGTGTCCTTTGGATCTAAAAATGAATCTGTTGTGGTGGCACACGGTTCTTGCTCTCATGATGCCTTGTGAGTTGGACGTAGGTAGGATATGAGTTTTTTTTTAAATTCAGGAAGCTGTTTGTAGCACTGTCAGAAGCACAGAGCAAATGGGGAGAGGGAAGAACACGCTGTGTTTTGCTCAGCCTGTCACACTGAAACGCACCATGGTCTGC
Organism: Anseranas semipalmata; assembly: GCA_013399115.1. NCBI lineage: Eukaryota > Metazoa > Chordata > Aves > Anseriformes > Anseranatidae > Anseranas > Anseranas semipalmata. The sequence goes on from VXAA01007081.1 coordinate 2,082,842, forward strand.
TTGCTAAGTTCCTCACTGCTTTACTCTAGTGCTGGAGGGTGATGTGGATTTTTCTCATTTCATTTTCAGATGCACAAGCTGCACCTAGAGCTGGAATCAGTGGATGCAGCTTTTCCTGGCCTGCAGAGTGAGCTGGTTTGACAGGAGCATCAGCAAGAGAGAATAAATACAGAAAGGCAGAGTGCAATTGCAGTCACTCGTAAAGCCCAGTTCCTTGATGCTTCTGAGTGGGATCTTGACAAAAGCAAGTAAGCAAGGCATTCTCTCTCAACCTGGTCCTCAGCCCCGCCCTCTCCTTTCTCTGCCCCCTCCCCAAAATCCACAGGAAGGCAGGGAAACCCGATAGGCAGTGAAATCAAAGATCTGTCCTGTTACCAGGTTACCCACTGCTAAAGCTACGAGGGACCTGGGGACATTCTGTGTGACTGAACAAGTGACTGTTCTGTCCTGGGGGTATAAATCTAATGCAAGCTTGTCAGCATAAGCCTTATATATTTATGGGAAGCTTTCAGAGGAGCTGCATGGGATCAGAGTTTCTGTTCAGCTCTGAAACAGAGCTTCTCCCGGCATGGCTGCAAACAGACAGGCATGTCCCAGACCTGGGCTGCTGAGCGCTGAACAGCAGAGATGCATTTGTACTGATTTGTCGCTTCTGGAGCTGCTGTAAGAGACCTGGAGTGGGAGCATGAAGGATGGAAGGGACACTGGGGTAAGGGCAAGGAACATTCACACTATATTTAGGGTAGGAGCTGATAGTGGTAACAATTGCAAGGATCATATATAATGCAGTAAAACTGTCTACCTGAAATATAAACAAAAGCCCTTTCCTGAGGCGCTGAGGGGTGATCAGTCATGTTGACAGTCTCCTCAGCTAAGCAGCCAGGACATCTCATTCAGAAACATGGACAAAGTCTAGGACATGGCTTATTCCTTTAATAGCATCCTGGAAATGCTGTCTTTGCTCTGGTGCAGAGTAATGATTCCTCTCTGGACACTTTACATGGACTTCATGAGTGCATGCTAGCACCTTCGGTGTTTGCTGCATCCTGGGAAGCAAGAGGATTGTATGTGTGCTGGGATGTACCAGATGATGGGAGATTTTGACTTAGTTTAGAGTATGCTCTCACTCCGAGTAACTTGTCCGAGGATATATGTTGATCAGCTGTATGGGATCCCAGATCAAAAGCTGTTAATTTAATTCATAGACGCATTCCTTCTGCTGTTTGGATATTTCCTTTACACAGGCAAAACAGCACTAAACCCAGCAGAACTCAGTCCTGCACAAGTGTGCTTGAGACCTGAGGAATGGGCTCTGTTTTGGTATGTCCCTTTCACATATTTCTTCATCCACATGGAGCAAATGTACTGAAAAACTGCCCTTCCCAAGACATCTGGTTTTGGCTACACTTGGTGAGAAGATGCTGGCTCAGTCTCAGCTGGTACATCTTTACCTATGTTGTGCTAAGAAGTAGAACTGTGCTTATTCTTCAAGGAGTGGAAAGTACACAGATGCTGTCCATTGCTTTGCATGGCAATTCCCATGTTCTGGAGAGCATCGTCTTCTCCGGGCATTGCCTACAATAGTGACAGAAAGCTCTGTGAGCTGCAGGCTGCTCGCTATGCTCCCTGTGTCGTGCTAATTCTTCACCCGCTCTACTTCTAAAAGTCTCAGAAGAATGAAATTCCACTCTGAGATATCCAGATACGATTCAAGAACAAACCCTTCAAAGTCGTAGATGGAGGGTAAGAGATACAGAGGGAACCTGATCCCAAGCCTTGGTGCACAGGAGGAAGGCATTTGATTGCAGTTGTATTGTTCTGCATGTCAAAACTGACGGACCGCTAGGAACAAGGGGCTGTCTCCAGGGAAAAGCAGCCCATGGCTGGGCTACCAGCGGCTGCCCTGGGGCTGAGAAGGCTGGGGAGGGGGCTGGGGGTGGCAGTGCCTTCCTGCAGCTCCGATGAGCAAAGCTCCCCACTTCCAACCCGCTCCCAGCTTTGGCTACCAGCCCTTTATTTACTCCAGTAATAAGTTCACTCATTAATTGGAAGAAGTAAATATGATGAGCTGTTGATAGAGTTCAAAGGAGCAGCAGCCAGTTTCTTGATTTCCAGGTTGGCAATTGTCCTTCCTGTGTGCCCTAGAATCAAAGCACAACACTTGCTCTGGCAACTGCAGTTCTTTGACATCTTTTGATCAAGAGCCTGGCTGCAGAAAGGAAAAAAACCTGTTTGGATCTTTTCTCCCTACAATTATTATCACATCCATTACTCAGCAGAAGCCTGGGTTGCCCTTTCATTCTTACACAAATACTTCCTTTTGGGATTCATTTGAAGTTTCCCTGTGCAAGCAGTGGTCACTTGTCAGCTATCCACCTGAAGGGCTGAGGCAGAGAAAGCCCAGTCAGCGAAAAAGGAACTCTGACTTCAAGCATTTAAAATGAATATTGACAAAAAGAGGGGGTGGGGAAGAGTGGAATCAAAAGCTTGAAAATTGCTGATTAGGCCAAACCCGACTGCCTAGGGTAGGGAATGGCATCATTAGGAGGGACACGGCGCCTGGTCGGGAGAAGCAGCAGCACAGCAGTAACTCCCATGGCAGTCGCTGGGACCAGAAAAGTGGAGGGTTGTCCTTCGGTCTGGCTTGCAAAATTCCAGCCCTGGAAAAGCCACCGGCTGTGGCAGTCCCCATACTGGCTGACAGCTGTGGTCTGTGCAGTGCAGGCTCTAGCGGTTGCTGCGCACAGACTAGCAGCTGGAGCACTGCAGCAGGCATGCCTGGGATGGTTTGTCTCCCTGTTGCAGATTACCTCTAACCCTGTGTTAGTTAATCCATGAAGCCCAGTGTTTCTATTCCTTCTCAGATTTTACCTCTGATCTAAGGGTGGCATCACCAATAGAGCAGACAACTCAAGCTCTTCTGGCGTGGGCCAGGATGGAGCAACACTTGCACTGCTGGAGATGGGGACTAAGGATGCAGAGAGCTGAGCATCCTCCACAGATCCTTCCTTCTGCAGCTGTTCAGTGGTAGATAGAGCTGGGATGCCAGTGATGATCAGCCGGTATATGTTATTAGGTGCCTCACAGCTAACGAATAGTGCTTTCAGGCTGGCTGCATCCACAGCATAGAGGAAAAGCATCAGGATTGGCATCTTCTGGCTTTGGAGTGCCAAGAGAGACAGAGTTAA
>VXAA01007081.1:2086043-2154996 GCA_013399115.1 Anseranas semipalmata
CTCCAAGCATTTACTGCAAGTCAGGACTGAGACACTGGGGGGGAAAGATGCAGCACCGCTTCCCATGTACTCTCTTCTGTGCCGAGCAGCCCCAGGCCCCTGGGATATGGATTTCAAGAGCAATAAATTCATTCTAAAAATTTAAAGAGGATGACGCAGAAAACTTTAAACAAACAAACCAACCAGCTCCACACAATAAAAGCCACTTCTCTCCTGACGTCTCTCTCTAGTTGCAGTGTGACACATCAAGGTCGGATACCCTGTCCCACAGGAGCATGGTTTTGTACAGGGCGAAAGTCGTCCCCTGACGGGGTGTGATGTCTGCTGTCTCGTAATGGTAAAACTGTACTTATACAAAACCCAGGATTCTTATAGTGGAAAATCAGTTACAGTAAGCATTCCCTCTCACAGGGCAAGAAAGCACTGAGCTGAAATGCCTTCAGGAGGTAGGAAGTGTCAAAGAGATATTTAACCTGCAACTGCTAACTCCTGTTGTCTAACTCCTATATCATACTGCCTTCCTCATGCAGAGGAGGGCTCACATCTGTAGCTCAATAAATTAGCCATTCATACCAGGAGGTTTCTCTCCGGCAGAAGCTGAACTCAACAGCAAGAATAATAATCCATATGTTTGTTATTGTGATCAGCTCCTCTGGAAGATAAAATTTAGAAAGCTCTGCTGGAGCATCACAAATGCCGCAGCGCTGAAGGCCTCCAATACTTTGCATCAGGAAAAGGGAGAGGAACAAGGAGCCCCTCCCTGCCTAGAGCATTTCCACCCCACCATCCACTTCCATGGCTTGTTCGGCTACCCTACTATACCAATTTTCAGAAAAATCTCATTTTTTGCTTTAATGCAATGGCTTTTCTCATGCATAGTCTCCTAAATGAATGCACAGGCTGTTTCTGGCGTGCTTTAAACCTTCATGCATTTTTAATGATTTACAAGGAAAAGAGTTTTTCCTCTCTCTCTCTCTCCCCCTCCTTCCCTCTCCCTCTCTCCTCCCCCCTCCTTTTCCTCCTTCTTGACTCCCTTTCTCTTTCCTTAAAAAAAAAAAAGAAAGAAAAAGGAATGACTTAATACATATCAAGTGGAATTGTTGGTTTGTGGTGACTGCTTTATAATTCCAGGTTCAAGTTTTTTTCTATTTAATTATGCACAATAATTCTCATGAACTATAATGCAATAACAAAAGCATGCAGTAGAGTTGGCATAAGGCTGTTCTTTATTAGTATGGGTATGGGTACTGTGCTTTATGTGTGAAATAAAATATTTGGAACTAATGCTGAGTCTGTTTCTTTAGAATTACACAGAACACTTCTTCCTTTAAAACACTGAAACTGGGGCTTTCTGTTCCCTGCTTGAGCTGCTTCTCACCTGATAAATTCAATTTTACTTGCTTTCGTGATGCCTTACTTGTTTGTAACTGCCTTTGTAATACCTTAATTGAATAGAGGGTTCATACATTAACCTGAAGTCCTCTATAGTATCTTAATTTATGAAGGTTAAAAGTGATTAACTGATGAAAGGCTGCTTGCTGTAAATATTGACATTTCCCCAACCTGCCAGGGTTTTGATTAGCTCCTGAAGTTACCTTAACATTTTTGTTTATCAGGTTATCAGCAGTTCCAAAAGCTTATAAGCATCAGGACTTTTCTCATGCCAATTATTGCTAATGTTTCAGACACTGAAAGCAAATGCATAACAATACATGGTTGAGTACATTCATCAGTTTTGAGTGGGAATATGTGTGTAATATTAAGCTTGATTGTAAATATTTGCACAAATGGGACTAATTTTGCAAAAATTAATTTCTCTTTCTTGCAGGCACTTTATTTCCTTTCCATTCAGTTTTGATGATAGTGTTTGCAAGTCATTTTGGGTTTTTGGAAAGAAGTATAGTTTCTGAAGTAAGCAAGATTGCTTTTTACAGCTGCAAATGGTTTATGTGCAAGATTGTGCCTTGCCCAAAAGCAGCCTGGATTTGACAGCAAGTGCTGGTGAACTTTGTAAGGTTTGTAGCCAATGTTTTAGAGAATTCCTCTGAAATCTGCCTTTGGTCCTGGCTCTGACCTCCTCAGTGTTTCCATAAGTGTTCCTGGCAATGAATATTTAACTCTTCTGTTTACCAAAATGCTCACAGAGATTAAAAACTCCTGAACCTGTAAAAAGTCAGATTTTTTGAGACAGCTACCTTTGAAAAGTCTTGTAGGTAGCAGAATGGTATCAGGTGACTTAAACAACCTCTCTTGCAGCTTGTGAAGTCAATACTGTATATATGACATACTTTTAGCACTCTGCACTCGAAACTGCTCACAGGTGACCCAGGGGCTTCACAAGCAGGAGGGAAACCCTCCCACAGCCAGCACTGATGCCAGGGCACATGCACGTGGGGCAGTGCTGCTGAGTGGCCTCCAAGATGGGGCTGCGAGGATGCATGGAGCTGTCAGCATCCATGCTGGGAACCTGTCTCTGCTTCAGCCTCCCTGCCCTTTGCGAAGTGGTCCCCATCAGCTATCAGCTTCCTTATCACCTGTTCCTCATCACCTGTTGAGGGTTAGGCATCTACCCCTTGCACACCTGTTTCCACCTCTATGTTGAGGGCAGGGGGCTGCCTTGCTTTTCCACTAGCTTGGGATCACCAGGATGCACTGAGGTTTAAAATCCCCTTGGGTGTGACCCAGCCTCTCTTTCCACAGGTGTGCAGACCATTTCTAGTACTCTTGCCTGACTTCTGTCCTTGTAACATGTGCCAGGCTGTTTCTCACCAAACAGTAGCCTTAAAGCAGATGATAAGGAATGTTAAACTCTAGCTTGTTAGTTTCCCTTTATTTATTTTTCATGCAGAGGGGATGTTTCTTAGCTACAAGTAGGATGTTCTTTCTAATGTTAAGTATCCATATTCATGTTTTTTTTGTTTGTTTGTTTTTTGTTTTTTACTTAGGTGGTGATGTGACCAGCCTGAAGGTGTTTATTCTTTAACATTTAAGAACTCTGAGAAATCTTTTTAATGTAGTTGTGTTTTCATCTCTGGTCAGGGCAAAGAAAGGCAGATGTACACAAACAATATTCCAAAGTTTCTTGCAAGAGAAGCAATTCGTAATCAAAAAAGATTTCAGGCAATTTTCTTTTTGTGGGCTGGGAAGTTTTGTTTTTTTGATGGGGGTGAGGGGGTTCTGGGCAAGTTACTATGCATGTGTTCATTTCTGTGATCCTGTTCTGAACTTCTCAAGGGCTTACGTTGCACTAGAGGAATGAACGCTGAAAATATTAGTTATGGCATTCATAAACTTCACTCTTAAAAGCTGTGAAATGTTGCAGACCCATTTGTGAGTGAACAGAGAATTTCCCAGTGAGTCCCAGAGCTGTGGCACCCTCAAGGAGCAGTTGCAAGCAGAGTTCTGTGTTGCAGCTTGCAATGAAGCATAAAATCCTTTGCTTTTTTTGTTAGGTGACAAATCTAACAATAGTTTAGGTTCCCAATACTTCACTGATTCAATGCTGAGAGTGCAGGACAATGCTCAGCAGATAGTGAGATGTGATGATTTTGGCTGAGTTCTGCTGTCCTCCTCCATCCTTGACTGCATTTACTTTCCCACAACTCCTTAGCTTAACTAAGCCTGGTTTGTCCCCTGTGTGTCACCTTCATTCAGCCACAGGGAACAAACAGCTGGACACAGACACACTTCAGTTTCATCAGCCAGAAGCATAGGCAAGCACCAGGCAAAGTTCTTCAGCCCACGCATTGTCCTCTGTCCCTGGGGAAAAGGAGGGTAAATAAATCACCTCCTTTTTATGTACAAATGCCATTCATACTGAAACAGCACTGCATTTTAATAAACAAACTATATGGAGTGTCACTTTAATCCTAAAAGGAAAGTAGGTTTTTTTTTTCCTGCTTGATGTGTTCCTAAGGGCATGCTGCATGTTCACCTGCTCTTTTATTTTTGATGGGGTACCTTTTTGAGGAGAGCTGAGCCTGTGGGTGAGTGCTGGAGAGGTGCAATGGCTTCCTAAAGGCTATCCTCCAGCCTCATGTATGTGGAGTAGTCATGCTGTTGGTTGCTCCATGGGGTGGGTAAACTGAAGGCTTTGCCAGCATCTGCCTGGTATTAGTCTCAAGCATTAAGGCAGAGAGTTTCAAAGGCATCAAAACAGCCAAGTTCATCTGACAGGGAGCAGGTGTGTGCCATCTCCTTGAAATTCTTGCAAAACCCAGGTCCTCTTTGCTGGGAAAAGGAAGGGTAATACTTTGATTCAGTGCCATTTCCTTCACCTCTTCATGATGCACTGAAAAATAATCCTGTGCACCCTGGAAGAACAGATATCCCTGCATCTTGCAAGGGAGAGCATCCCAGTTCATCCCGCAAGGGTGAACCACTCGCATGAGGATTGCTTGCAAGAGTAAGGATTGTAGAGGCATCTTGTCCCTTTGATTGGAAGGTGTTTAATGAATATCCTCTTAAGCATATCTTACAGATAGGCATATGTATCTATTCTGTTGTTGGGTCTCAGGAAGGGGGAAGCACTTTATGTATCTGAGCCTCTGGAAGGATGAAGCCAGGGTGCTTCCCTTGGAGCAGAGCTTGTGCTCTGCCACCTTGGATCGCATTACAGCTGCAACAGCCCCACCTAGTCCTGTTGCCTCGCACCGGCTTGCAGCAGTGTGACACCCCAGCAGCTCAGTTTGCTGCGGCGTGGCACAGCCTAACCCATCAGGATGTATTATTGATGCTGAGGAAATGCAAGTGCTGCAAGGGCTTTGTTCAGAGCCGCTGAGCCAACTAACAGTACAGAAGTAGCTAAAAGCAGGGAGTGCCCGTAAATTCACAAATGCTCTTGTTTAGCCATTGGTTTAGTTGTCTGACCCTTATTCCAGTTGCCCAAACCTCCGGTCATGTTTTTCTTGTAGCTAAGATGAGGACTGAAAGTGTTACAGGGAATCCTGTGAAGAAAGCAGGACCTCAAAGGCAGCTGCAGAGAACTGCTTGCAATGCCAGCTTTGGAGGCTAAACAGGGGTGAGGAAAGAGGAATGTGTGCACGTGCGTGTGCACATGAATGTATTTCTATCCACCAGGGAGGAAAAGGAGCAAAATATATTGCTAAAGAAATCTGTAAGATGTCTGGGTATATTTTAAGCTGGTGAAGGCTTGTTGTGTAAGCTGGCATCAAAGTTTGGAGAGAGTCCCCAAAGAACTGGCCCGGGTGTGCCGGCTGGTCCCAAGGACACGGCCTCATCTCCCCACGTACGTGCCAGGGGCACAGCGCCGGAGAGCCGGTGTCTGCTGCATGGCACACGCTGCTTACTGCAGAGATTATGAAAGTCATAAAAATGTCAGCTTCTGTATTTCAGTTCTGTAAACTACCCATGCATAACGCTGTCTTCTGATCCTTTACAACCAGCAAGGGTTGCCTCTGGCTTTCAGCTCGAATAACAACGAGGACATCTCCCACCTGCCTGGTGGGTCCCTGGTGTTGCTGCCCTCACCCAGTGCTGGCTGGAGCTGAGCTCAAGGAGGGGCTGGGGAGGCATCGGTGCTTTGCTCCTAAACACGAGGGTATGGCCCCCTGCGCTGCTGCCGCCGTGAGTAGCTGTGTGTGACTGGGAGCACTGAGCCTATCAACTCCTTAAGCGCACACTTACATTTAAAGTCAATCCGTATTTAGAAGAAAAAAAAAAAAAGCAAAGAAAAAAAAAAGCAAAAAAAAAAAGCCCAGTAAGTGCTGAAGTTTAGGTAGATGTCTGATGCCTATTGGGTTCCTGGGCTGGACCTAACTGTCGTGTGGGTCATGACAATGCAGCTGCTCTACCTGTCATGCATGTCTTCATCAGATAGGTCTAACAGCAAATGACAGTCCCTTTATCCCCTGAAGCACTGGTAAAGGGGAGTTGAAGAAGTTAGGAGCATGCATAACTGCTGTGCAGGAGATCAGGTCTTTGGAGCCTGATTCAGGTTTAGACTCCATATGAGCCTCACCATTGATTTCAGGGCTTTGTATTGGTCCCCTATCTGCGATAAAATCTTTTTTTTAATGGAATTTGGCATGAAAACCAGGTGTGAGTGTAATGTTCCTGGCACAGAGCCAGTGCAGCCCCTAGTCTCCAAAGGTTGGTGGCCTTGGGTTTTGCGTTACTTTGCCTATTGTTAGAGCAGTGTCCTTCTGTTACGGACATTTTTTGCTGTTTGCAAAAGTGACTGGTTTTGCTGCACACATGGAAGTTTTAATAATTATTCCCAAGCAGCTCTGAGAGTTTTTTAACATGGAAACAAGTTCTACATTACTCGTTAAATTGGTCAAATTTCAATAAAGTCAGGAAAACATCTTGAAAACAGCATGAATATAATTTACAAAGAAAACAATCCAAGCGTTACTGCCAAAGAGTTTTCCAACAGGAAGGAAGAAAGAATTTCTCTTTCCCCCCACATAGAATGACTGTACTGTACATTAAATTAGTGGTTTTTGGAGTGAAGGAAACCACCACAGGATCCACAATGTGAATAAGAGTGAAGCTGGTACCCGATGTGAAGATAGGTCTTACTTCTTTGTTATCTCCCAGCTAGGTTGTACGAATCCTGGCTGTCAATATTCACGTTTCTGTAAGTAGCTCTGTTGAGCCTCTTTATCCTAGACAAGCTCTTGCTTGCTATGTTTTTAAATCTAGCAGTAAAACTCCACACAAGGGCTGAAGTTTGGCAGAGGGGGTCTGGGTTGTCAGCAAACATGGTAGTAATGAGATGGCCTCTTACCCCTAATACGAAGTTTTCCTCAAAAGTGAGAGAAGGAGGACTTTGTACACGTCTGACACTTCTCTGTATATTGCTGTCCATCTGATTGTGATATGGTAAATGGGGATATCACAGCTCTGTAGCCCATAACCAGTAGCTGGGGATACCCAGCAGACAGCAGGGCTTCAGTTCGCACAGAGGTCTGCCCACAGTTAGCTCCCAAGGGCATGGTCTACTGCATGGAGATTGCAGTGAAATGATTTTTCCAGAGGAAGAGGATGGGACCCAAGACCGAAGTTAAGCACAGGCTGGAGGAATTTGCTGAATAGGAACCTGCATGAGCCAAGTACAAAACTATGGGCTGATCTGTCCACTGCAAACCAATTGGATTCCTCAGGACCAGCACCATGCAGCAAGGCCATGCCTGAACCACTCAACGGTAGCCTTGGTTAAAGGGTTTCATTGCAGATGAAAAATTTGTTGTTTTTCCTACTTGGAGTTCATAGTAAAAAGATGGGGAGTATAGCAGAGCTTTAAAAGCAAATCTCATTAATATTTCTTAATGAAGTAGATTCAAATGGATACATAAGCAATGCCATGTTGTATGTAGATGGCCATACGAAGGAGTTGTTACGAGTAGGTTTTGACTGGAGACATTATTGTTATAATTACTTGTACCATCAACTCCACTACCTGAAAGGGAAACATAAAGCAGACCCAAACCTTCCTGATGGTAAAGCTAGATGTAAAACTACAACCATGTCTGGTGACCACATTTTGCAATTTTGAGATTTTTTTGCACTGACACGAAGAGAAATCTTTCCAAGTTGTTTGCAATGTAAAACTCAGACCTCAAGATCAGGGTCTGGACTGACTGCACGTTCTCCCCTTCTTTGAGTGTGATCAGCAAGTCACATCCTGAACTTCAGTATCTTTTCTGTTGAAACCTCAGGCAAAATCAAGATAATTTTTGCAAAGCAGTTTAGCTTTGGGAACAGAGCTTTTTTATTACTTTTTTTGTGATTTTAGGAAAAAAAACATGCATGCTTTCAGTTGAAACAGTTCCAACCCATTCTCTGTGTCAGTTTGTATATAATCTTCCCCTGAGGTTCCTTTGCAACTGATATGAACACAGAGGGTGTGGGGGAGATCTGCTGTGCAGAACCCACAGACACGTTTCTGGATGTGCTGTGTTTTGGGATGAGGCTGCTGCAATGCTTAGTTTGACACTTTCAGAAATGTTGTGAGGTTTAATTAACTAAAGCACTTTATCATCATTAGAGAAATGGAGTTCTACAAGGTTATCGGTAGATTTTTTAAGGGCCACATCTGTATAGGAAAAATTAAAATCTCAAACTGTGTTTCTCGCCAATAACATGGGAGGGAGAAACATGGAAAGGGCATAGATACTAATTAAATTATTGTGCTATTTTTTTTCATTCACTGTTCAACAGCTGTGCTTCATCTCTGAGGCATATTTGTCTTTATCTTTGGCCACTTTGTCAGAGTTGGCAGAAGGAATCTTAGGTGGGGTTGTTCTCTTAGCACATTAAACAATGACCAAAACTTTGCTCATTTCTTCCATCATTATTTCAGATTTCCATGTCTTCATTTTGACTTAGCAATATAGAGGCAGTATGTCTCTGCTGTCAATATGGAGCAAGGGGTGGGGACAACTCAAGGGCGGTAGGTCCTACAAGGGTCTTCATTTTTCATGAGAGTATTCAGAAGGGACTGCTCCGTGCACTGCACCACCCACCTATGCACAAAGACAAAATAGTGTTTTTACAGCATTTAAGTGCACAGCAAGTGCCCAGGTCTGTAGCTTGTGCTCAAGCAGAGTAATGTGTTGGTGAGTTGGATTTTATCTGAGCTAGGTGACTATTAGGGGTAGTAAGTACTATTTAATGTGAATATAAGCTATTTGAGATCCATAGTTTCAGTATTTTCTTTTTCTTCATATAGTGCCACATGGCCATCAGAGGATTTAATTTGTCAGTAGGCTGCATGAATACCCAGGCCACCTCCATCTGCTGCTGTGACAGAACACAACTGACAGAAAAATCCCAGGTACTTGCCTTCACTATTTTTTTCAAATCTGTTTTTGGCTAGTTTGGAAAACTTGCATAAGAAATCTGACTTTGAACCTTAAGCTTACGTTCAGGCTTTATTGTTTGGTTGTGCTATTCTCAGTGGAGGATACAGGTGACTGGTAGAAGCAGAGCAGGAAAAAGCACAGAGAAATGTTGGGGGACAAATCTGAGCAGATTTCAAGGAAGGAAAACGGTCAGGTAGTGAGAGCAATGGGAGGAGAAGGAGGCAAGGGCCAAAGTATGGAAACCTGGATGCTTTGTGTCTTTTGTGCAGAAAGTCACGATTCTGCTGTATCCTGGGGACCTCATGGTTATGGCATGGTTGTTTATCACTGTGGGTGACAGATTTTAGGGATGTCCCAGGAAGACCTTTCCATCTGACATTCAGTGGAGCAGAAAAGAGAGCCAGATTTGTACGTTATCTAAATAAATGCAGGTCCACGAGCCCTGGTGTTAGCAGGCCTGTTTGCACTGGTTCAGGTTTGGACGAAGTGTATGATCTGCACTGGCAGCGTTGGTTTGTGGCTCCTGAGGTCTTGGGCTGAGTGAGCTTGGTCACAGGGTGACAGCCGCAGCTGGGTTTCCCTTCCTTTCCCTTTCCTTTGCAAAACTTCAAAAACAAATAAGCAAAACATCCTGGACCAGACAGACGAAACCACCTGCAAACTGCTCCAAAATTTTTTATTTTTATTTTTTAATTGAAATCTGAAAATATCCATGGGTGTGCTAGGCAAGGTTTTCTGGGCTTAATGATCCTGATCGTTATGTTGGGGTGTATAGCTGGAGATACCCTAAGAGACTGGAGCAGCACACATTCTGATGCAGTCTTCCTCCAACTGAAATACATGTAAATCTGCAGGTAACAGGAGCTATCTCACTCAGCTGCTGACAACCACCTCGCTGTGAGCTATTTCTAGTTGTCCTCCCAGAGCTGCAGGTTGGCACGTCTGTGAGGGTGGCAACTGGTCTGGTGGCATGAAGCATGCCTGTCTCCAGTCGAAAATACAGCCAGTGTCTTCACATGACAAAACCATGCTGAAGTAACCTACTCACCCCAAAACACTCTCCGGTGTCCCCTATCACTCTTACCAGTGGCGTGCTGAAATGCCGGGTGGATGTTATGATGATCTTTTGGCAACCCCCAATGGAAGAAATAGAACACCAATTTAAAACAAAAGAAAAGGCTCAAGGAATCTATCATTATTAATCCTGCTGTCAGTTTTAATTTTGGGGACGTTACCTCACTCAACACTCATTGGAAAGAGCTGCCAAAAATGATGATGTCATCATCACCAGGCACATCTGACCCTGGCTGCTGATTGCCAGTGTTGAGTGCAAGTTAATAAATCCCTTGGTACCTGGATATACATTGGAGTTCTATTACAATGCAGGCATTCCATGATACCCTGGTAATTAAACAGTCTGGGGAGGAAAGAAACCAAGCTACTACTTTCTTCTATTTAGAAAAACTGTAAACATAATTGTCTTTCAGATCGGCTTCCTTCAACTGTCATGTAAACCTGTGTTTTGATTGTACTGAATGGCTGGGAGGAAAAGTTGGATGTAGGCAGAAATGGGAGACAAAATCAGAAGTGGTAGATCCAAGCTGGGACCAAAGTGGTTCCTGAGTTTGTGCATCAGGGCAGAAGCCTGACATCCCAAAGCAGTGAGGTGGTGTCTGTGGGGCCTGCTCGGGGCAGGGCAGGTCTGTGACAGCTCCATGTGTGTCTGTTAGTGCTGGTGGCCACGAACACCCGTCAGTCTGTCAGGTTGGGCTGGTGAAGGCTCATGTGAAGGTACCCACCCCTTGTCAGCCTGAAGCCCTCCTCACACCGTGGCACCTATAGATGGCTATACGTGGTGTGGTGCAGGCAGAGCTATGCCACTCCCTTGGCCTCCACACCCACCCACCATCCTGCCTGCCCGCCCTTAGTGGTGGTGGCTCAGGCTCTGTCTTTGCCCTGCAGGTTGCAGGATCTGGCCCAAGGTGCTGGACTGGTCCACCTGCCCAGATCATGGGAACAAGAGCTTGCCTTCAGGTGTTAGGTGTGCTGAGCCTTCCTTCCCCTGGGAGAGCGGGCAGGATGCTCCCAAATGTGGTTTGGGGTGGCCTCATTGTGTGGCCATGGGGATTTCCAGTGTAGATGGTGAGGGTGAGCTTGGAACCAAGCCTGACAGACAGGGCACTGCACTTCCAAGAGCTAGAAATGTTCTCTTTCCCAGGGAAAACTGCAGTTCTGGCATCTCCCTGTAGGCTCAGGAGTAGGGGTCCCACCACAGCCATGCCTGTACCTCCCTCCCTGTACCTCCCTGTGAGCACCCTGCCATGAGAGTTTTGGGTGCTGTTCTGTAGAAGAACAGCCAGGACCAAACCCTGTCTGAAGTCCTGAGACTGGCCTGCAATAGGAGCAATAAATATTGCTTATGGGCAGTGGATCTGCATTTTTACTCTTAGTCCATCCCCAGACATAGCCACAAGATGAGACAGACAAAGTATTCATCGGGTTGCCACATTCCCGTGGCAGTAGCAGCATAACTACTCCCAAATTTATAGAGCTCGTTGAATAAAAGAGCGATTGAAAGAGAAGTCATGTTGATTAAGCAAAGCCTGTGAAAGTGGGAGCAGAGCTGGGGACTTTCACACTGGAGAAAGCTTTCAAGTCGTGCTCGTTTGGAGCTGACATCTGTTTACCTTTAAAGGTCTATAAATAATATTACCTCTTCTCTTTGCTGACTACTAGTGATGATACTTTGCTTCTGTTTACAGACCCTCTCCTTCTCTGTCTTGATACTGGAGTTTTCTGGCTGAGCGATTTGACATCATCATCATCGCAGACGTTTCCCCTATCTCTATAGCAACGTACGATGATGCCACAAACAGAGGATTATGCAATCTGTGTAGGCTCAGATGGAAGGAGAGGCAGGGCTGGGAGCTCTGATTTAAACACAAATCTCTCTAATAGCAGCGAGGGGAATACAGAGACTTCTTGGCCAAAGAAATGGTTTTTGTATAAACATTCTCATCTTCCAAGTTTTGCTCTGGTGGGAAAGTCCCTCCTTAAAGTCCTCTTACACATATATATGTGTTGTATATACACTTTCACACACAGATATGTATATTGTGTGTAAAGGAACATAGTGATTATGCAAATGTAATATTGTTCCCAGCCTTGTGCAGGCAGGGATGTTGCCAGCCCCCTACACACAACTTCTGACGTACCCAAGATCTACTGTGCTTTGCTCAACCCAAGCCCAAAGGTGCTGTGGGTCTGCCCACACCTCACACTCCCTCTTCAGCAGAGGGCTGCCCTGGAAGACCCTGCTGAATGTCTTTTTTAATGTATGATCTGGGAACTTTTGGGTCCTTGGCTAGATGGGATCAGCATCCTCCTTATTCAGACCCACTCTATCTTTTCCCTTACAACTTTATCTTGTGGTTAAGGCACAGGAGGAGAAACATAAGGGCCAGTTTTAAATCTCTGCCCTCCCAAAGGCTTTCTAGCTAAGTGTAAGGAAAAGTCTTTGAAGCCCTCTCTGTGCCTCGGTTTCTCCTGAAATGGGACTAATAAATCTCAGGTCTTAAGGAGGTGGTGAGGATAACTCCACTCTCGTTTCTGAGTGCTCAGACTCTTCAGTAAGGGGGTCCATGGAGACTCTGGAAAACACTTGTGGGTGTTTCTTCTATGTTTATCTAATTTTTATTGAACATACAAATACATCCTATCTAGCACACGTCAGAATCAATAACTGTGCCTTGTTAGCAGTTTTTCCATTTATGGCATATTGTCCTGACATAGCTGTAAAACCTCAATGAATATGGTTTTAATAACCCGATGGTATTTAACGTACAATTGCTGTCTTATTAAGTCTAAATTAAATCCTTACTTGAGACACTTAATTTAAAGTGTGACTGATCTTTTCCTGGCCTGGAAGGAGACACTTAAATGACACTTCTTCCAATTTGGCCACATGGCTGAGGGGGCGGGATTTAAATAATGTATTTTGATGATACTACTCATCTGGTTAAAGCTGAATTGCATCATTTTATGAACACTCAGAGACAGGATCAAATTAAACCCAACTTCCCACCAAGTTAACTCAGCTGAGCTTTGGAGCTTAGCACTGTATTCAAAACACACACTTATTGTGACTATCCACTCATCAGCATCTGCTTGGCTTTTCCAAAGGAAAAAATGAAGTGAACCATATTTTTCTACTCAGAGCCTCTTGTGGGGTGCCTTTTGAGTTGACAAAGACAAGGCTTACATTCTGCTGTGGGCACACTAGTAAAATAAACCTAATAAAATAAACATTACATGCAATAACGATGCTACTAAATCTAAGTTCAATGTGTAGCTAAAGTGTTACCCACAGATCTATTTAGAGTGATGTGCCTGGACTTCCTTCCCCAACCCGGAATCACATAAACATTTGCTAAATCAAAAGCATCATCTGGACCAATGGGAGTTGTACAAGAAACTTTGACAATTGCAAAGCTGAGGAGGGTGCAGAGCACATAGATGATGTGCCATGATTTCTGCATGCTAAGGCCACCACAGAAGAATGGCCAGTCTTAAAGGTCTGGAAGAAAATTTCTGAACAAAAATGTGTGGGAAGACATTGTAAGCCATCATGTTCTTTGCTGCTTTGCTTTGTGCTTGGGTCGCACAGTGAAAATTGTGTTGGATTAATGCAAGTTGTGCAGTTCAAGGTGCAGAGGAAAGGACAGCATCCTTTAGTACAGGCTGATATGGTGTCTTCAGGTTAATCTCTGGAAGACAGCACAGCTAAGTGACCAGGGCAGTGAACTGGGAGCCCAGAAAAGTAGGGGCATTAGACTGTGGGGTGACTTTGCCAGGCAGGGCTTTGGTTTCCCCTTCTGTTTAGCCTCTAAGCGTTTGACAGCATTGATGGAAAGTTTGGCAGTGCTATTAGTTTCGTAGCTTGCAGCTCAAATTCTAGCTGCATCCTAGACAAGTCTCTCTATATTATTTATTGAAAATAAACTCTGGAATATTTTAGTTCATTTTCAATATAGAGTGGAAGCTTGTTCCAAAAAGAAAATAGGAAAAAAGAATACCTACAGCTGCAGAAACCTTTTTATCTGTGATTTCAACTTTTTTTTTCTAAAAAAAAAAAGTCCTTTGCAGATTTACCTGCCATTGTACTGAATGACGTGGGTCAGCCTCATGCTGGCTGCCAGGCTCCAGCTCCTTGGGCAGTCACTGGGAGGACAAGGGGGAGTTGCTGGGGCACCACACCTTCACTAGGAGGTCTGGGCAGGCTCTGTTTCATGGCTGTCTCTGTATTGATCAAATTTGGTGATTTGTGCTTGCTTTCTAGTGAGCTTGGTGGGTTTGCCCACCTTTAGAGTGAACTTGTGCTTTGCAGTACTTTAAGATCTTTTGCTATTGAAGCTCGAGCTGCTGCATTAATAGGATTATGCAAGAGTTTCTGCCGTCATTCAGAAAAACCAAAGGGAGACTCGAGTCCAGGTGATTTCAGGGGAAGGGTTTAAAATGTGACCAAAACCAGAGGTGAAGTATTAGGATAATGTAAGTGTATTCCTCCTTTAAAGACCTCAGTTATCTGTGAAGCATTATCATGGATGCTGTAGAGGCCTGAATCCATGATGTCAAGCACTTAAAACTGGCAGCACTGCTGCTGCTGCAGGGAAGTCAAGGGACAGGACAAAGTCCATTCATTGCAAGGGACCCTCTAAGGTGCCTCAGTGGAAAGGTGCTTGGAGGTCTGCTTGCAAGGCAATTGCCAGAGAGTCATCAGGGTTGTCTCTTAGAATTCAAAATGTTGGGGTTTTGCAATGCCTTTTACCAGGTGCAACCTCACAAAGGACTCAGGATAAAGAAAATGTCATTGTTATATAATACCTTTTAAAAAGTTTGATAGTCTTTGAAAGTTTTGGTCTGTCCTGAAAGCAAGCAGAATATGCATTGTTTAACATCACCACCACTATAGTCTGCACTGAGGGCAGCATAACACTTCAAGCTGAAATATTTGTATTTCTATTATGTCCTCCATCCAAGAATTTAACTGCTATTTAGTTCGGTTCAGTCTTGATGATTGATTTCTCCTGGATGCTGGGGTGAGAATTGTTTTAACAGTTTACAGATGGACAAATGAAACAGGGAGGTGTCCGATGTGTTGCCCAGCACTGCAGACTACGCCAGTGGCAGAATGATTGTATCCCTGTTTGATCCCTCTTTTTCCCTTTTGTAAAAATTTGACTTCCTCCCTAGCGTGTGTACACTTTAATAGCTGAATCACAGCTGTAGAAAATGATGGGACTGAAACCACTGATGAAGACCTTTCAAAGAGATATTTATTCTTCTTGTTCTAAATCTGGAAGTATTCTTATTGCAATAATTCCAGTGCAGGGAGATATATTATCTTTGCATGGTTGTTGTTGCTACTGCTATGCCTATTTATTTAACAGTTTTTCAAATAATGTACTGAAGCTCAAAAGTTTTAAGAGCTTTTCCAGGATGAAAGAGAAAGGAAGGGAATGTGCTCAGCCAGAGTGTTTTCTCTGTATCTCTTTTGTCTATCATTAATTAGGAAAGGTTTCAAGTGATAAAACCAGCTTGTTGTTATAAGTCATCCACATGCTAAATTAAAGTGGGCAAACTGACATGGCAGTTAAACCCTCAAAGCCTGAAGTCAATCAATAAAATCTATGGAAAATTACTCTGACCACATTAACATCCTTTAATACACAAATGCAGATTTTTTTTTTACATATCTCTGCATAATAACTATGCATAAATTTTCTGTCCGTCCCAATGTCATCCCAGCCCAAGCACCACAATCTCCTCATTCCACTAGTACAACTTCATAGGAGTGAATAACTCTCCAAGGCAGAGTGGAAGCTGGGGTAAAGCAATGGGTCAGGCTGGGGTCACGGGTGCCCCAGATCTAGCCAGGCTGGCTGTGGGTGCTGTGCCCCAGCTCCTTGGCATTCAGTGCTCTCAGAATGATCATATTTAGGAAAACCTGCTAAGAAAAGTGTTGAGGCTAATTCAGCTCTTTTTGACAGAGCCAAGCTACAGAGCAGCTACAGGGGAGTGGGAACCTCAGGTGGGGCAGGAGGGGTCAAAAAAGGATGATGACTACCCAGAGGCAGGAAAAATTCCTAATATGTGTTTGCCATGCTGTGTCCTGCAGAATTTGTGCCTGTTTTCTGTTGTTATTTTCCTAAGTCCATGGGTGGGCGTAGCAGAGAGGAGCTGGAGGAGCAGCCTGTGGGGAGCCAGCCATGGAGCCCAGCAGCAGTGACCCAGCCTGGGCCCCTCATTGCCCCCTGCCCTGAACTGGGTCTGGGGGCAGTTCTTGCTTTCTGGTAGATTTTATCCAAAGCATCTTTTTGACTCTTTCCTTAAATTTGCTGGTTCCATCCCCAATGAATGCACATGCAGAGAAGAAAACTGGATGCAAACAGTGTTGGAGAGGAGAGCTAGCAGATTGGATAGGTTTGCAGAGCAATGGGACTTAATGGTTTCTGGGGGCTAAGGACACATACCATCCATCTTTCTACGTACCCTTGCAAGTACTCAGCATTAATATCTGAGGGCCTTTTAGTGCCACTGAAGAATTTATTCTCACAATGCCACTGGGAGAAAGAGGATTTCATCACTCTCATTTCAGTAGAAGCACGAATTTGAGAAACTGAGCCACAGAGCTATTGCTTTCCACTTAGATCCTGTCTATGGATGTTGTCAAAAGATTACAAGACTAGATAGATGAACTAGGGAATATCATAAATTTTGTTCCTTTCCTAGGCACCAGTGTTTCTGGAGGACTCTGAGTGTACATAATTGTTTCAAATGATTTGGGCTAAGTGACCCCGGATAGAAAGTGCAATAGGCCAACAAACTATGGTGTTTGAGGTAATTTTAATTGCACTGCAAAAGCTAACAGTTTGCTGAAGGGTTGTGAAAAGGGGGAGTTCACTTCTCTGCCAATGAAGCTCTGAAATGGGCTTTCTAGAGGTTTTCTATCAAGAAATTGACCTAATAAAAATTTGTCTATGCAAATTGAAATTTTCTGCAGGAAAATTCTGACTTTGTTGAATAGCCTCCTCCCCTTCAGAAAATTAAAACAGGACTTCCTGGCTTCCTGTTGGGAAGATTTTTGCCAATTTTATTTTCTGCCTGAAGGGAGAAAAACAAATTGATGCAAGTTTTCCAACATCCAGTGAGCTGGGAGGAGGATGGGGAAGGCCAAGTGCCCTGGCTGTCTGCCTGCCACACAGCACGGCCACCTCTGCCCATTGAGATGGGTGGGAGAAAAGGGAGGCAGCGGTCCTGGAGGCCTGGTCCCTGAAAGCCTACCCAAAAGTTTACTGTTGGTTTGAATTTAAACTTATTTTAAAAATCCATCTTTTTTTCCAGGGAGTGGAGAATGCAAATTTGTTGGTTTTTTTGTTTGTTTGTTTGTTTTGTTTTGTTTTTGTTTTTTTTGTTTTAAATTTCCTTGGAAGGGATTTGTGTTTTCTAGCCTGCTCCCCTCACACAACAGATACAAGAAAGCTGAAAGGACAATTGTTTTTGAGCAGAAGTTTGCAAAACCTTGGCAGCTGGAATTCCATCAGATAAGCAATATTTGATTAATATTGGACAGTAGGAGGAGACAAAAAAGGATAGTATGGATGTATTGGAAAAGCACTCACAAGAGCTACTCATGGATTTGCAATATTCCAGCACAGATTGCCAATGCTGCATTAAAATATTGCCTCAGAAGCATTTCCCCAGACCCAGTGCAGGATAAGCTGATGAACAACTCCCTCCTCCTCCATTCCACTCCATTCTGCATTATTTCCACCCATTTCCTCTGTCTATTGCCAGTGGCTTGAGCACGGTTGGTTCAAATGAATTTAAAGCAGGGATAAATATTGTCAATTCAAATCACAGCTTTCCAGTCTGTTCCCAGGATTGTCCCCAGGGCAGGCATCCCTTGCTGAAACAGGTCATATTCCCTCTCTAGATGAGGCTGTTGAGTCACGAAGAAAGAAGTGAGGGGTAGCAAGAAAAAGGCAGGGAAGGGAGAAAACCAGCAAGCAAGCAAACAATTCACAGAGCAGGGAGGACATTTGAGCTCTTGTGTTTCTTTCCCCATTTTAGTTTATTCTGAATCCTGTCACAGCCTTCCTGGAGGAGGGGGAAGGGCATCGGCTGATTTGCATCTTATGTTACTGCTGACAGTAGGAGGTCTTAATTGGGGCACCAAAGAGCAGGTGTATGCTAACGTTAATCTTCCCTTTCACCTGTCACTCATGCAATGAATATGATCTCTCCCTCTCATTAGCAGCCCTCTGTCACATGCCGGAGAGCTTTGGAAGGGTCCCTCTGAAACTTGTTGGGATTGATTTTGCTGCCTGCACTCGGTTATTACCACCAAACTCTGGACAACCACTCCCCAGGAGCACATCCGTCCGTCGGGGGTATGGACGAGCACCCCTAATAGTCTCAAATCATATGTGCCTTGGAAAAATGAACATTAATTCCTACATTGGCCTTATGATTAGCAGATAGAGACTGACTCATTTTGAAAATAACATGCCATGTGCTTGAGTGTTGCAGAGATGACCTTAGGAGGAAAGTTAATTTAGCAAAGATACTCAATTTGGTATTATCTCCAAATGTTGATTCCTGGAATCATTACTCACTACTTAGTCAGGCAAAACTTCCCTGGATTTCAAGGACTCTGGCTGGAGCCAAGAGGAAATTGGCCTGGGAGAGGATGAAATCGTAACTCCAGAATTTGAACCTCAATTTCTTGCAGTTCACCTATCACAGCAACAAAAGGCTAATCCTTTGCTCAAGTGATGCAGAGTATTAGGAAACAACCATGAACAGCCACGAGCAACTAAACTGCTTTGTTTTGCTCTTCATGCACTAGAGAGCAAGCACCGCAAACCCTGTGTCTTGTGAGGAGCCTGCAGAAAGGACCACAACCTCCATCTGCCTGCCAAACATTCCCTGCAAAGAGAAGAAAAAAAAAGAAAGATCTCACAAAGAGTTTATCCGAGCTTTTTACATTCTTCTAGTACTGTTCTGGAACAAGTTCTGCTCTGGTTCATTCAGAGGTGAAATAAATAATTATCTTCAGGGGAAAATATTCACATATTATATTCAGAGAGCAACAGTTTGTTGGCCATGAGTGGGATTCAGGGGGATGCACATCAGCTGCAGCCCATGCTCTGAGTCAGAGCCGAGTCCCATGGGAATCACAGCTGCTTCAGGGCCCTGGTGTCAGTGGATTTTCTTTAGGGTGATGGTGATTGGCCTCTTCTTTTACTTTTATCATTCTCATCAGTTGTTGGGAGGTGGCTCTTTTATCATCAGATTCCTTCCAACAGCAGTAATACTGTGATTCAATATAATGGAAACTGAGAAACAAATGGGACTGACACATTAATAATGTAATGCTAACTCATAATCTGGTTTTGCTTTGCTGAGATTGGGTCATGAGTTGAGACTTTTTTCTGAGATTAAGAAAAAAAAAAAAACAGTAGTAGTAACTAACTTCTTAGTCCTTTTGGGGAGCAAATGCCTCTGGCAATGCACAGGGAGAAGCACTAGTTTCCCTCCCAGAGAGTACATTTGGGAGTAACCTGCCTTGTTCAGAAAGTCTGTCAGCAGTGCACAGCCCTCCTGCATGCCCATGTCAACCCCAGGCACCCTTCTGCAAGGGTCAGGCTGCTGGCAAGTGCTGTTAAAAGCAAGTATTTTTTTGAAAATTTCAAACGTTATTTCTCTTATGAGGAAGTAATGCTATGTCCCAGCTACCCGGACTAGGTGCCACAACGTGCTGTTTCTGCCTGGGGGTCTTTTCCTCATCTCTACTGTAAATGCCTGTAGGCAGGGCAGGGGCTGACAGTCAGGATCAGGTCCTGTGTTTGCAGATCCACTATCACCTACTGCTGCTTAACTAGAGAAGATTCCCCAACAGCCACATCCTAAATTTAATTACACTCCTGATTTGCAAGTGTGTTATTTGGATCAAACTTTCCAGGACTAATCATGTGTAAAACTGAGGCTAATTACATCCCATAATGGTCCAATCTGCAATCATGAGATGAAGTTAAGAGAAGGGAAGTGTGCTTTCTTAGCTGTGCAATTGTCTTCCCCAGCAGTCTGGAGCAGATGTCCTCTGTGCCTTCATCTTTCATATCAGCTTGGGAAATATTGAAGTTAATAGGCATCTTCACACTTGCATGCTGGGTTTATGTATAGCCTTTACTTTATAGTCAATGTATGGTCTCTTTTGCCATAAACTGACCTGTACTGGTGAAAAATGGATGCAGGAACCTTTTGGCCTTTTTCACATGCAATTTCAGAAGGATGGCGTTGATGTAAGAGCTACTAACCTTACAGAGCGCTGCAAAAGTAGGTGGAAGTCACAAATCGGCAGTGCCATGTGCTCCTTAAAAGCCTACATGAAGGAAGTAAATATTTCCCATGAAATTTCCATTTGAAAGAAAGGTTTTGTTTTTAAACTCTTTCATTTTGCTTTTCTCCAATGAAAAATGGAAACTTCCAAATCAATTCTGAGTCAGTGCATTTCCTTTTTCATTTTCATTTTTTTAATTTTTGCTTTCAGCTCTCCAGTAGAGGGAAACATGGACCTTTACAAGAAGAACCAATATTCGGTTAAAGGCAGGGGGACCAAAATTTTGAAGACAACCCTACTCTATTTGTAATTTCTCCATTGGACAATGGAATATATTTTATCTTAAATGCACAACCTCCTTGTTGTCTGTCTTTTATTGAATTTTAATAATCATATTCTTCAATTCCTGTACTTACCTAGTGTTCTCTAGTCAAGTAATTACCAAAACTATATGGAACATTCAGAATCACAATGCCTAAGTGCAGGAACTGTAACCCCATGGTTGATTTTAAGCATAAGAACACTTTTATGGATTTCATGTGCCTGGCAAAGCAGGGTGAGGCAGTGCCAGATTCACTGAGATACCTCCTATGCCTAAAGTAAGCATGCACTTAACCATGTTCCTGGACTGGGAGTCTACAATCTCTGTTATTGCAGTCTGTGAATGTGTTGTCTTGAAATGTACAAGCTGCAATTAAGAGCTATTGGATAATAACTATGCCATGAAAATGTCCTAAACTATTAAAGAGCTGAAGATGATAGTGTGCTTTTAATGTTTCACATAAACCATTTGGGATTTGAAGAACTTTCAGCGCTCATGAGGAAGTCAGAATATATGCTTGCTTGGGTTAAAGGGAAGGAAGAGAAAAAGCCCTGAATTAAATTTTTGAGCTTGACACCCTCCACTTTTCTACATGTTGCTCAATTCTAAACAGGGAAAATAAAATCAGCTTTGTTCGTGAGCATATGCTTTTGACATTTTTTCTTCTTGGAGCCTGTGAATTATTAATAAACTAATTTCTCTTTATAGTTCAATCTTTGGAGACTTAAAGTGCTCACTCAAATGCACTGAACAAGAGGAATGCTTCAGCTCCAATCAGCTCCTGTCTTCTTTGGAAATGCTGGCCTTGAGGTATCTTTGAGTCTTTGAAATCAATCTTTTATTCAACCGGGAATTTCTGATGGCTTGGAGGTCTAGTCTGTTAATTCTGCCTAATGCCCTGTTTAAGTTCGGGGCATTTCAATCGGCTGATTTTCTGCTTTTACTTTGCTAAGGGACTAAGTGCCTCCCTCTCCCCCTTCACCACACCCCTGTGTCTTTTTCATCAAGTGGAAACCAAAATATTTGTTGGGCTCCACAAATAAGGGACTAAGGGGAGGGCAGTCTAGAAAAAATCCAAGGTGGCATCTGGCTAAAATCTCATCGAGTTTTTCAAAGCCAGTTTAATACAGCTTGATCTCAAGGTTTTCGGCCAGTGAATATCAGCATAGGGCATGTAAAAAAATCTCTTTGCCAGTAACCCCAATCTGTAACACTATCACTGGGACTCTGACAGTTTGGTTTATTAGAAACAGGAGCAAAAACATGATATTGAGTGGACAGGAGGTGAAACTGAGAAATTGATGCCGTTAGAAGACATGCACTTGGTTTGCAGGACCCCTAGTGATTGTTGGCCTAAATTCCCTTGAAGAGGATGATGGAAAGGTAGCAAATTTCTCCCCCTCTTCTTTCAGTGTCATTGCATTTGAAGGAACTGAAGGGTGCTCATTTCCCATCAGCATCAGAGAGACGTTCTGCAAAGGAGATTGCCAAAAGCCCCCTGCAAAGGAAGCCCCGAGGAGCGCAAGAGTTGAAGGCATCCCTGCACTCTGCCTCACAGCCTTTTGCCACCACTGCCTCAACTTGGAGTTTCTATGTTTAACCACAGGATAAACATGCAACATCTTCCATACAGTGCTAATGTGAACCAGAAATTACAAGACTGGGAGCCTTTGCTACTAAACTGTGATTTTCTCTTCAGTCGAGCGTGAGTTGAGAGCTGAACAAGCTCAGTTCACTTGTAACCCTGTGCGTGTGTGAAACAAAAGCTCTCAATGATAAAGTAACATTGTTTGGTCTTTCCATTCTCATGCTTCTAAAAAAAAGAAAAAAGGACTGAAAAAGGGCCACATGAAATTTAAAAATAGGCTGAGGGACTAGGTTACAAGTTGCTGAGCTCCATGCGGTCAAATAAAAACAACAACAAAAATAACAGTGCTAAATTAAGCTGTACAACAGAATTTCGTTTACCAGAAATATTTAACTGGAGAAAAACATACGAAGGCATGGCCTCATTAACAAAAATGTCCTATGCAGAGGTAGCTTCCCAGTTAACATTTGGGGAAAAAAAAATCTTATTCCTTAAAGGAACTAAAAAAAAAAAATCGTTAAAGAAAAATATCTGTTTTTCTCTTACGTTTGATGTATTCCTTTTCGTTAGTCCTCATTTCTGAGGCTATTTGCCTGGAATCTGTGGGCCAGACTCTTGTTCTCCTTTATGCTGGTGTAAATCTGGACTAACTGTGCCAGGTCATGCAGAGCTCGATGCAGGCTCTGAGCTCCTCTCATGCACACCCATAGCACGAGCAGAGATGGTGATAGTACACTGGGGCACAGAACTGCTTTCTGCATATGATGTGTTTCCTAGCTCTCTCTGTGAGGTTGGGAAAACACCTACGAACCTGAGAAAGGGAAACATTTTGTTTTGCTGGTGCCCAGGGGGACTCCCAGTGAGGGACAAAAGAGATTTGGTTCCAACCTCCCATTCAAGTCAATGGGATTTGTGCACCTCAGTCCATGAAGGTCTTTGGGAAATTCCAGCCATGAAGGTTAATTATAAGCCTTTAATTAATCAGACATTCACTGTGGGCTAAAGTGGTCTGGCTCTCTGAGCACCAGCCCGGAGCTCCTTAATTAACACTGCCAGCTCCCGGCGGCAGGGGAGCGGGGGGACTTGGAGGCAGTGGCAGAGCCCCTGTGCAGGGTGGGCTGCGTGGGATGGGTGCTGGAGCATGGGGGTGAACAGATGCTATTTAGCAGGAGAATGGGTTGTAAAACAGGCATAAAAAAATGACCTTTTTATATACTTTATGCACCAAAAAACTAGAATAAATTGGTAGCTGGAATTAAAAACCCAAACTATCTAACTTACATAGGGAAGATTTTTAAAAGAGGTTTCTTAATTTATAATTAATTAATTTAAAATTGCCTAAAAATTGAGGTAGCAATAAGCGACACCTCTACACATTTTTTTTTTTTTTAAGTGTAAAGAATAATTACTGAATTACACAAGCGTATATTGCCCGTTGGTTCTCCCCAGCCTGTTGATGTGTGGCTGGTGCTCCAGAGTTACCTGCAGCTGGGAGGAACTTGGCTCTGCAGAATATGGCCTGGAAGAGATCTTCTGGCCTCCCTCAAACTGATGGCAAAGTAGCAGTGACTTCAGGGGATCTGGGATTTCTCTCCAATAATATTATTAGCAATGTTTCAATACTCTTTAACTTAATAAAAACAAAATGGCAGTACTAGAGAGAGCTGCTGATGAGGGAGTAAAAAAGCCATTTTGCTTCTCCTAAAATTACAGGAACTCTACTTTTTTTTTTTTTTCCTTTAAACATATGCTGCATTTCTTAGCAAGAGGGAAAAATATGACGTGGGAGAAAATAACTTTCAGTTGATGCACTGAAACATTTTTAACTATCAAAATGATGGAAGCCGCATCCATGAGAAAATCAGCGAGGACTTTTAAAACAATATGAGGCCAACAGAGAAAAATGAAATAAATATCCCTGTTCCTGGAGGATGCCTGTTTCTTTAAGCAGCTGTTTCTTGTCTCTGAGGTAACAAAGTTGTCATGTGATGCATCTGTTACCATGGCAATAATCTGTAATTGTGCAGAAAATCCACCAAAGTAGCGTGCAACTCCTTAGTGAATTGGACGGAGAGAAAAATCACCTCTGTGCAAGCCTTGGATTGATGATGTTGTGAAACTGCATTGGCCAAGTCAGCCCAGTTTCACCTCCAATGAATTTCCTGTATTTATTCACTCTGGTTCTGGTGTCTAGTATTTCCTTGGTCTTTAAATATGCATCTCACTTTTGTGCTAAGGGCTGGTAAATGGTGTGCATCTTCCTGTGCACTTCCATCCTCCCCTGCTGCATACAGGGCATTTTCTTTAAGGTATAGGATCAGGGCGTTCCTACTATTTTGGCCAAAGGTGCAAGACCTGTAACTGTTGAGCCATTGTTTTCAAGCATAGGTGATAAAATGTCATTAAGTATCATAAAAAAAAAAAAAAACAATTGCAAAGGCAAAGGGTTTTCTTCATTTACTTCATCTTACTGTCCCAAGGGGGCATCCCCCAACACTTGCATTTTTTCTGTCTCTTCACCAGGATGAGTTCCACCAGTGTCTGGGGAACAGCTCCCACACACACTCATGCACAGGCAATATTTTTATTTATATATAAAATATATAAAATATACATTTAAATAAATCTTCTGCTAGCAGGCCAAGTTCAGTGTCCTTTAAAGCTAACTGGAAACAAACATAGAAGGATGAGAAGATGAAATCTGCAAAACTTTCTTCCCTGTGTTAGTCATAAAATAAACTGCTGGAATTTACAAAGAAAATCCTTGAACATTTTGAGTCATATGCTCATGATATCATTGGGCTAAAAGTGCTTGCTACTATCCAAATCAAAATGCCAGAGAAATCTCATGAGAATATTCCTTGTGGGCAAATCCCAAAAGGAGAACATCTGGATTTAAGATGCCATTGCCCTGTACTTAACCCTAAGCCACTGAGAAAAATGACTGTTCTCCTGCTCTCACTCTCTCTATGTTATTAGTAAATATTTATACTATACAAGCACCCAAAGGCCTCGATTGAGAGTAGATTTCCATCCTGAGGCTTTTGCAGGCCTAACAAAGAGAAGAAGCTCCCTCCGCTCTGAAGAGTTTGCTCTTTATTTATTTTCCCTTTCAGCTCCAGTGTGATAAGCTGCCCCATGCACAGTGGCTGACGATTTCATGTTACTGGCTACTAGATAAGACCCTCAATTCTTCCATAAAAAAAAAAAAAAAAAAGAGGTGTTTGGTTCAGTGGTGTTGGTTCAACTGAGGCAGTTTACCTTCAGTGTAAACAACATTTAAATTGTGCCCACAATGGCAGTGCCAACTTTAGCTTCGCCTACCCTAGCTCTAACATAACCCATTTAGCCTTTATTAATAGCATACAACTGCTTTGTCTTCCCTTCCAGTTCAGGTGTTAATTAGATGTGAGTGATTTAATACTGCATCACACTGAAACTCGAGCCTAAACCCAAAACTTCTGACAGCCCAGAATTTTTAGTCAGTAGATTAGGATTTCCCCCACCCCTGCAAGTCCCTGCCAGTGTTTTCAGGGTCAATGCAAGGGCCTCAGCTGCAGAAGTGGGACTCTATCTCAGGCTGGCAAGACCTTACAGAAAGACATTTGCTCACTGGCATGTCCTGTCAGCTGGACCCAGCCCTCCTAAGATCCGAGATCTGCCTTTTTGCAGCCAATTTTGAAAGAAGGATTCTGCCATCTCGGTTGTGGGAGCTGTATCAGATTGTAACCTATGCCTCCTGCAACCCTTTCTGAGGGGGAGAGGCATGAACTCAGTGTGAAACAGAAGCTTCCAAAGAGCCACAGCACCTTTGTTTCATATGGAGAGTTTGCCTTCAGACTTCTTTCCTTGGTGATTTCTAATGAGATGAAAACAAACAGTAACACCCTGGAGCAACCTCCCCACTTTTAAAAAAAATACCCTACATTTCTGCACTCCTCAGCACACCTGGCAAAGGGAGGGCACAATTGAAATAATTGATTGAAGCAAGGCAAGGGTGGGCCTTCCTCATTTTGGTTAACAGGGACCCAATCAGGCTGGACCTGTGTACCTGAGCAACCTGGCCTTATAAAGGTTCTGGGAGGAGCCAAAGGGAGGTAGCAGCTGAGGTGTGCTGCTGGAAGGTGTTTTTCCTCTGGATGTGAAGTTTTGCTTCTGCTTAGATGTAGAAGTGTAGAGAGGTGTTTGACAATTAGCTATCCCTGTGGTCATTAAATTTTTCTTCCCCTAGGGAAGCTGCAGAAGAGGTGAGGGGGTGGTATGTTTACATGTTGGGTTTGGGAGGTTTCAAAGGGAAAGCATTGGCTTGGAGCAACACAGGGCTGGGTCTTCCTGGGTTCCTGAGCTCAGGGCCATAATGGTCAGCTCTACCATGAGGGTCTATTTCTTCTCTCCCATCAATTTGTGACTTTCCTGCTGGACATGCTGAGACTCCTCACCTCTGGAAAGAGCCCCTTGAGATGACTCAGCATGCCCCCCGGCCCTGTGAGATAGGAAAGCTGGTGTGGCCACTGTGGGAAGCCAGGAAGTGGGAGCTGAAGAGGAGCTATTCTGAAATAAGTGCTTAGGAATGCTCTGACCTCTTGCCTCACTGAAGCACCATTTTTTTTTTTAATTTATATATATTTTTTCAGAGAACATATTAAAAGAGCTGTTTGTACATGGCCTTAATCTGTGTGCACACATACACAAATTCAGCCTGGGAGGGGGGAGAGGAAAAAGGATCACGGTTCTGCCAATTGTAGGCGTTCTGGGCTCTAGACAGCTGTGACAAACTGCAGCCTTTTTACTACCTTAAAAAACATAATGGGCCACTTTTGTAATTTTAGCTGTAAATGCACTTCTACTGTATTACAGGACAGTGCTTCAGTATGAGAAAAGAGAGAGAAATACAAGAACTGCAGAAATAATGTGGTGACAGGCCAAAGAACAGAGCTTATAACACACCCACAGAGTGTTTCCTGTGAAAACAATATTCTCCCAGTTCTGTCTGAGATGCTCTTGCTTGCCTGCTTTAAAGAGTAATTTCTCAGAGCTGTATTTTAGATGTTCAGATCTTGTAAACTCTTCACAGTTTAATACATTGCAACTTTTCTGTTTTTTGAGTTTGAGTCACTGGATTAAAATTGCGCCCACCATCACAGTAATCAACATTACTGTTAACCTTCCATCTTCTCTCATCCCAGGCTCTACCTAATAACCTGTGATCAGGATCCTGGTTAAGTGCTGTGTAGACAACAAAAGAAGCTCATAGATCTGTCTTTCTGTGATTTGGACAAAGCAGATAAATAAGGTGAGAGTTATATGTGCATAAAAGTGAACTTATGTGTAGTCTCATGAAATAGCAGAAGTCCTTGTGGCATGTGGTCATGGCCTGAAAAGAAAGGTGAAAACTGATGTTGTCCTGAATATGTACCTGAGGGAGGGATGGGATGTAGGGAGGATGTCTGCTGATGTCCCACAACTGCTATATAGTGGTAGCACAAAGTCCTAGGTTTTGTTGGAGCACCTCTTACCTGTAGACTGGAATGATCACTGGATCTAGCTGGGAAAGAATTCTCCCGGATGAAGTTGGAAGGTGGAAGGGTTGTTGTCATTACAGATGTAGCACTCAGGTAGGATTTCCTGAGCAGATCTCACCCATTGAATCCCTGTCCCTGACCAGGTGTTGCTGGCACTCAGTCTCCTGTTGCAATTGTGACACAGGGAGGGTAGACACCACGCTGCTGGTGGCATACCCTGTGGTGTGGTGCAGGCCCCATGGGGTGTAAAGGCCTCAACTGAGGCATGTGCTGGCTCCTAATTTAAGTCTGTGAACTAAAGGTTGAAGGAAAATTTGACTCAAACAAGAAGCTGAGCTGTGGCTGTGTTGGGCATTATGTTGTCACTTGCTGGTCAGTTGAGACTGGCAGCGAGGTAGGCCGTGAGGTGGAAAAAGGCTTGGGAAGGGCTTCATTAGCACCAACAAAGTATGAGGCCCTGCTGGCAGTTAAATGCTCTGGTAATTTATGCAGAAAGAAAAGTGATAGTGTTAGGGGAACCTGAAAGTCCAAAACTGAGCTCTGGGAGGCCTTGGTGTTTCAGTGAGACCAAGTCAGGCTGCACTAAAGGGAGCTGGGGATGTGGGATCTGAGCAGGAGGAGACTTTAGGTTGCTTAAATCTTTTAACAGAAATCTCAAGGAGAAACAGCTATAAACTGAAACATTTCACTCTAAGTCAATAAAACTGATCCACTTTTTGTTTGAAAAAAAACGTTCAACCCATTAAAACAAACATGTCAAATTCCGTAAGAGAGCCAGCTATGCGGGCAGATGGCATCCGTTTCCTTCCCTGCCTTGTTGAAAGGGATTCTGGCTCTTCAGACACCTATTTCTGGTACAAGTCCTCCTAAAACCGTTTGGATCTGTGTGCAATCTCAATGGTGGTGGCTAAAGTAGTCTGTATGGCTCCTTGTCAGGAGAACATGGGACTGGGTGTCCCAGGAAGTCATTTTGTCCCCCGTCCCAAGAAGCTTGCCATTCTCCCCCAAGCCTGAGCACCTGTGTTAATCTGTCCCTGCTGGGCTCTCCATGCGCTCTGATTGGGATGGCAGGGAAGGATGGAGCTGCGAGGGATGGGGGAGAGGGAATGTATTTCTTCTCTCTCCCAGTTTACAGTTTTGGATACTTAGACATCTCTAATATAGCCCCCTCCCCTTTCTTCCTAAGCCTTGAGGTTTGGGCATAATGTTTTTATATTGCTTCAGAAATCAATCTGTTCAGTAACCTGACTGGGAATAAGTAATGCAGCTACATACTTCTGAATCGTTATATGTGCACGATCTGTTTGTACGATATGCTCCAGTCTTCCTAACATCTGGTTCTAGACAGTTGCTATCAGCCCCTTGGTTTTATAAGCACTAAATTCACTCAGTTTTTAATGCAGGGAAAAAAAAAATACAGCCCAAAGAGCATAACATTTACAAGCATTTTTTGTGGGAGTGGAGACAGGAGGCCAAGTTCTGCTCTCAGACAGAGTCCAGCCTTTGTATTTTCGGGTGGGCCTCTGAAACCATTTTTTTTTTTTTCCTTGAGATGCCTCCTTTTCAGCCAAACTAAACTGATTCCTGTCAACTATTATCACTTCAGTATGAATGGGTTTGGCATAGAGACTCAAGGGAGGGTCAGCAAGATGGCTTTTTGGGATGCTCGTCAAATAATGTTTGAAGTATTATACTTAGTGTGCATGTGTGCCTTGACTTCTGGGAAGGGGCAGACAGGGATTGCGTGGTTTCACAATTCTGGTGGCCTAGCCTGCTTCATTTCACACTTGATGTACATTAGGCGCTGTGTTCAGCAGAGATTAGTGGAGATGACACATGACTACCCCGGTAGGCTGCGCAATTTCTGCCCGTCAGGGTGTGCCTAGGCAGGCAGCAGCATCCCAGGGCACCTCCCTGGGTGGCTTTTTCAGTGAAGCTTTGAACATGTGAGGGAAGAACTGTGCGCTCCAGAGACGTGTGCTCAGGATCAGGAGAGACAACTGAGGGTGGATTTTCATTGAGCACATATGGCAGTGGATGATACAAAAGGAAAAGGCAACCTGACAAGTTTGTTGAAATCTCTCCATAGGAAAAAAACAAGCATCAACAAACCTGCTGCTGCCAAGCCAGTTGCTGACACAAAGATAAAAAGCAAACCCATCAATAACAAGATATGCAAAACCACTCAAATCCTTGGAAAACCCAAACCCACATTATCCACATACAGCTTACAAGAAGGTTGAACAGCTGTTGGCTTGCCATTGAAGCAAAATTACCTTTTTACTTTTGTTATCCTTTGTCCTCTCAACACAGTTTGGTGTTCACCCTCTCCTCCTGTGTTAAGACTAAGCTTAGAGTGAGACTCAAAGGGACGAGAACTGTCCTTAAATAATTTGAATAATAACTGTCCTGAAGAAATTGAAACAGATCTTTAAAACTTTAGCAATGCTAATTCTAATAAAAATATCAACTACCAGTGGTTGGTTTGTTCAGCAAGTGGAAGAGGGGTGCATCTGGGGGGAGAGGGAGACAGCAAACCAGAAATTGCTCATACTTCAAGTCACTGAAAGGCCGCAATTCACATATGGATGAAATTTGGCTCTGGAATAACATAATGTAGTTATAAGTGGAATAAATCTAGTCTACTAATTCTTTTTCTGCCTGTTTTGTTTTTAAAAGACAAACTATCTTCATTTCACATATGCACATAAAACGGGTAGCTGAAGCAGGTAACTGTATAAGTCTCTGAGAAGGTCTTGGTGGGTTCTTTTGGCAGAGCCTCGCTTTCTGCAAAGGATCAGAGTGAACAGACATCCCCCTGTAGAGGTCCTGCCTGCCAGTTCCTGAGCTGGGACTGGTAATGGTGTGGCACTAATTCAGATGCTGCAGAATTGCGTATAGGTTTCCACAGTTATTTTTCTGTTGTTACCAAACACTTGAAGTAAGGCTGTGCTGTGGTCATATAGACAGGAAGATGACATCATGCTAAAAACCACTAATCCAAAAGCATTGGAATCTGAAAGGCAAACTATTTTAATTAGGAAGAAAAAACAATGACAGTTGAAATGGAGAAATTTCTTGGATTGTTATTATTTTTAAATCCTCCCCTGGCTTCCCTTCCAGCCAAAGCTGTGACAAGTGCATTGGAGCTGATAATAAACATACACCTCTGAGGTCACTACTAGGTTTTTTAATCTAAATAAATAAATAAATATGGATGAAGTTTCCTGTCTCCAGGGATCCGGCACTTGAGAACGTGCAGCACAGACTGCTCTACAGTACAGGGTCACTGTAGATGTGTTTTTTTCTTCTTCTGTTTAGCATAGCTATTTTTTTCCATTATTTGAAAATACAAACCAGCCTTATTCTATATTTCTCCTCCCTCCAAGGTTGGTAGGTGGTAATGACAGACTTTTGGGATGGTAACGTTTTGCAGGGATTATTCACTGCGTGGGAAAAACCAGAATTACTCACAGCAGCCACACTGTTTAAGGAGGTCAGCAGATGTGACCAGCTCATCCTGTTGTGGATGACTACAGCTGGCTAGAGAAATGTTGAAGAAACCATATTGCATCGACTGTCAGGTTCTGCATGTCTTGGTGCTGCTGCACCTTCTGGAACCAAGTCAAGTTTGTTTGGGGAAGAAAACAGAGTGGAGGAATTCCAACAATGTTAAAACTGACATACTGAGACAAAAAAAAAAAAAAATGTTTCTTAAACTGAAACAACTTTAATTTCTTAGTATTTTGTTTCAAGTGTTCTAAATGGAAATTAATTGAAACAGAAATGAAATATTCTAATTAATCCAGAAAAGTTGCTTGTATTTTTTTCCCTAGAATCTTCTTTTGCAGAGAAGTGAATTTTGGGGGAAGTGGAGGGTGTTGGCATTAGAAGAAAGCAACACTTTGAACTCAAAATTATAAATTCTTTGAGAAATGCATTGTCCATATTTGAACGTGATTGGCTCATTTCCTACTTGAGACAAAGTCATTGCTCAAATCCAACAAAGCCTGCCATCATCTTTCACCTTCACCAAAATTATATACCCATAATTCCCAAAGATGCATTGCAGAAGATGGTGACTACAGAGCCACTTGAACCAATGCCATATGTCATCCCCACTCAAGAAATTCTGTTTGAGTGGCCCTTTGTTTTTGCATGATCAGTTACATTGCAAGTTAGGCAAATGGGCTCTCCATCCCTATCCTCTGCCCCTGTTCACTTTACTTCTATCCCCATCTGGAGAATAATATAATGAGAATAGTTATAGAGGTTGTTGCAAGGAATCACCTACTATCATGCACCTGCCGACAGGGTGGATTAACTGTCTGGTTCTTTTAGGAACAGAATAAATCCTGACATATTTTGAAAATGCATCCTCACTTGCTTCTGAATTTCTGTTCTGCTCGGTTTCATCTCAGTCATAGCTGGTTTTCTAAAAGTGCCACTATTCATATTGAATTTGCACCTTGCAAGCACCTGCAGGCTTATTGCTTGGCATGGACTGTTCTTTATTGATTTGATTTTTCTTTTTCTTTTGTATTTTGTTTTATAACATTTCATGGTGTAGACAGCAACTTTGCGGGTCCTGGGCAAGACTACTAATTGGTTTCACATCTCTTTGAGTGTAGATTTAGCAGAGTCTTTGCTGGTTCTTGCT
This sequence comes from Anseranas semipalmata, assembly GCA_013399115.1. NCBI lineage: Eukaryota > Metazoa > Chordata > Aves > Anseriformes > Anseranatidae > Anseranas > Anseranas semipalmata. Next base: position 2,118,368 of record VXAA01007081.1, read on the forward strand.
TATTTCTTTTCCCCACAGAAATGAAAGCAAGAAGCAGCTTGATAATGTGATAGTACCATTCATTACTTCCTACAACTGAACAGTTTCTGCCTCTGTGCAGGCTACCAAGGTCGTTTTGTCACTGAGAGCTGAGAGAGGGCAGATCGCGTGAGGTCCTCTAGACTAACGGTTCCGTTTGGTGGAGAAGGTCTCTTCCAGTGAGAGTGGGAGCAAGACTGGGCCCAGAATGGGATATTAAATGAACAGATAGATTTGAAGGCCAGCACAGGAACTTCAGCTGTGCCGCTGTAATAAAGCAGATCCCTAGAGGAACAGGCTGGGTGTGGAGTACATAGGTTCTGTAGGGAAATGGGCAGGCATAACTTAAAGTGACCCTTAATATTTGGGGGATCTAATTAAAAAAAAAAAAAAAAAAGGTTATTGTTTCATATGTGCAGGTAATCTGACTGCTTGAAATAGAATTGTGTTGCAGATATATGCATCATGTTTAATGCTACCTATGTTTATTTAACTACTTATATTGCAATTAGAAGACAAATAATCAAAGTTCTCCCTACTTTCTACTGCTGTTCTTTTCAGATTGCTACAACAGCTATCACCGCATGTAACAGTGTACCCCTTGTCAAATGATCTTAGCCACTGTTTGGAGACATGTAAATTAGAACCCTGGTAATTTTTACATATTTTTTAATAAATTGTTGGTGACTTCATGTATCCTGCGTTACAGCAGTTCATTCTAACTGCTAGAGGGTGAGATGTTAAGGGATCTGATCCGATGCCAGTTGAAGTTAATGGGAATCTTTCAAGGGATGTTAATCTACTTTGAATCAAAATGGTCAGCTTAGTGTTTCTTCTCTGCTTTCACGGTATGTGAGGTAAACTGTCAAAGGTCCTTGGCTGTAATGTGGGGAAGGGCTGTAACAGAACTGCCTGGATTCAAGGCAAACTCATGCCTGTTACAAACAGCGCTTCAGAAAAGAGTAGAGTTCAGTCTTCTTACTTCCAGATAAACAAGATGTCACTTCCCAGTGATCGCTGCTCCAGTTCTGACAGCAGTCTTAACTTTTTTCTAACTTTTTCTAAAACAGACTTTTTTAAAAGTGAAAAACAGATTTCTGCATTTATAAATTACAATTAAGTGATGAAATTATGAATACCTGCAGATTCATTTACTACAGTTACTGTTTTGGAAACTCAACGTGTCCTGACAATATTGTGTCTCCAGCTTTGACTTATGGGGCAAGCAGGCTTTTCTAGAGACTATTTAAGAAAATGAATGTCGGGATTTTGTCACTAGTTTATTTTTGCCATCTGATAATGACAATGGTGCTTGGTTATGGGGAACAAAAATCAGATGAAATAACACATCCTAGTAATAGCATATGCTGTTCTTCATGGCACTTAAGACACACATGAACAACAATAAAACAGTTTTAGGTGAAGGGCCAGTGAATGAGAACACTAGGCTTCATTCTTTTTCCTTCGGAATAAATTCCCTTCTGTCTGCAAGCATCTCATTTACTGTTTGTACAGAAAGTCCTTTGTTAGTCATTTCTCATTACAGCTATTGATAAGGCTTGTCCAAAACATGCCAAAGTGCTTTTGTAAGTTAGATATTTTACATCAAGTACCAACAGCTAGTAATCATACAGTGGGTCTCTCTAAAAACTTTTTCACTCTTGCATTTTTATTTAGATGAAATTGCCATGATATTTACAGCAAGGGAATAGCATGAATACTTCAGTATAGTGTTTAGTCAGAAAAGCAACTGAGAATGCTTTAACTGTTATGAAGGTAACTTCACTTTAATCAACATGATCTCAAATTTGCTGCTTGTACAAGATGGGTGTCGTACTGCAGGGACATTTGTTTCAATGAAAATATTATTGGAGATGGCAGCAAGTTTTTTCTGTGTTCCTAAGATATGGTCAGAGACAAAGATATATTGAGTGACTAGTATTTTCTCACATTTATACAGCTTTAAGCATATGAAAATGTTAAGTTCATTTATATATTTATGTATATATATGCAAAGCAACTTCTCTTAAGTCTGATCCTTCTTGCAAACCTTTGCACATTTGTTTGCAATTTGCAATTTCTGTACTTTCCAGTATTGTCTATCCATTGCCAGTCTGAAATCAGCAGTGATACGGAAAAGTGATTGTTGGGAATGGTTATTAGCTATTTCTCATAATACTAAACAGTACCAAATGAAATGATTGCGCAACAGGCTGTAAACAAACAAAACCCACTTTTTCACGCAATGCATAATTAAATTGTGGAACTCATTGCCACAGGATGTTTCAGATATCTAAAGTATAAAGTTCAAAAAGCAACTAAGTGAATGGAAGCAAAGGTCTCTAAAGGGCTATTAAATGAGATGACGCAGATGTAGGCTACAGCTCAGGAAGTCCTTAAACCACAAATTACTTGAAATGGAGAAGATACGGAGAATTTCATACTTGCCTCACTTCTGATACGCCTTCTTCTAAATGCCCATTACTGGTCATTGGCAAAGACAGGATATTGTGCTGAATGGGCCTTTGGCATGACCTGGTCCAGTCTTTGTATGTGCCTGTGACAAAAGCACACCCTGTCCCCTGGGGAGCACATCCTCAGGCACAGGGAGAGGAGCAGGGGTTCTCATTCAGGTTAGACACAATATGACATTTTTTTCCAGGTGTGAATAGTTTAAAAAAAAAAACAAACTCTCCTTTGGGGCGCGTCAGATGCCTGCAAGTCTCCAGCTGCCATGCAGATAAGTACCTTGGGCTCTGCCAGTTTCTTTAAGCTCAACTGTTCGGGGAGAGAAAACTAGAGGATGTTATATATCAGGTTGGAAAATGGCTGCCTTCTTGGGGAAAGCCTCCAAGAGTAGTGTGTGTGAACCACAAATGGAAAAAATGTGGTAAACCGTTGCTCTGCTAAGAACAAAAGGAGATGGCAGCTTGGCTAAATTACTCATTATCCCTGCTCTGATGGCTGTGCTATGGCACGGAGTCCTTCAGGTCCCAGATGAAGTCAGGTCCCATTTACTTCAGTAGCACTTCTGTCTCCCAAGGGTTTCCTTGTCTAGAAAAGCTAACCATGGGCTGAAGAAAAAGATGGGGAAATAATGTGATCCTTCTCCTTACTTTAGAAATTTCAGTCCTGGGCCGAGAGAATTGAAGTGACTTAAAAGAGCATTGGATTTTTTGGATTTTTCTTATTTTTTTTAGAGAACATGAGACATTTTCTTTGGCAATAGCTGTGATGTAGAGTAATGAAGCTGGTATTTGCTTTTATTTTAAAGCGAAGCCATGTATCTCACTTGAAGAAGCAGGTTAGGTGTATCAGCCGCCATCCAATCTATTTTAAATTGACTTTAAGGAGACCAGTTGTGGGAAGCAAAAGACCTTCTCTCCTGAAAATAGATGTTAAGCTTCCCCCATTGGGTACAAAGCAAAACAGTTACATTTTCAGCTTCCAGCTGCCAAGGACACCTATGAGCATTTTCCTACCACAGACATTTTGCAGGCAATGTGGAAAACATGCCACATGCCAAAGGCATTAAAAGAAGGAGCCAATCATGAATAATTCATTTGGAATTCACTATAATGGCATTAGTCATAATGAAACCTAAGCTGGTATTAACATGTGGGTAATAGGTACAGTACTTCCTGAGGAATCACTCTTATTAAGAGGGAGTATTAAGGAGAGCTTGGAAAAGGAAAACTTTCTACCATCATGATGCCCCAGTCTAGGGATTGTCTCCAGGAAAACATACAAGCTGTGTTGGCTACGATGAGTTACGATATCTTCAGGATCCTAGCTTAAAAAGAAATTGCTTACAAAATGACTTTATGGCAGCTGCTCAGAGCAGCAGTAGATGTGCCAGTAGAAGCGCTGGTTCAAATGAATAAGCAATCTGATCATATTTCTGTTCCCTTCTTGTTCTTCTTCCAACAAGCTTCTGTGCAAATGAGGTGTTTTTGCATTTGTTTCACAGCTGCTGGGGGAACAGGAGCACGTGTTGTTGCGTGAGGAGAGAAGAGGATTTGGTGTTTTGGGCTGGCCTTTGTCCTGGCTGGTCAGCAGGAGGGCAGAGCCTGGGGTCCCCAAAGGGAGGCGAGACACTGCTCTGGCATGCAGTCATTCACCACACGAGTGACTCACCAGGAGAGGAGAAACCTGTACTGTACAGCTTCAGTAATGAGGTGATCCAGGATCAGTCAAGCCTTTAAGGATGTGCTTATGCTCTATTGAAAGCCTGTGATGATCAGCTTGGGGCTTTTCTCTAGAATGAAATACCTGAGTAGTAAGTGTGTGTTTGGAGTTCAGTGCTCTTGAACTGGGACTGTATAAGGAGTAATCAAAGGCAGAGTAAAGGTAAACGGCCTTTCACAGGCCAATCTAGTTGAAATATGTTTGCATAAATTTGTCACCAGAGTCAATCCACAGAACAAGATGTGAATGATTCAGAAACAGGCATAACGGCTAAACCATTGATGCTAAATAATTTGCTTTGCTTTAGCCAAGACTGTTCTAAATCTCAGCTTTGTCCAGTCATGTTAGACCAGCACAAGCTTTTAGTTCACTGAACAGCCAGGTTTACAGTACAATTTTTGTCATCCCTTCAGTTGCCATTATACAGTGACCACAGAGCACTTGCTGAAGATGCCTTGAGCTGAGAAAGCAATCTGCACTGCGAATGAAAATCCCACAACATGAAATTACGAGACCTTTGCCTTATGAGGTGGAACTAATTAACACAAACACTAAAATCACCATAAAAGTTAACAATAGTTATTTAGTACAATCGAGCCCTGCAAGGTGTGCAGTTGCAATATCACACACATAATTCTCAGGTGCACCAATACACATGGCTCAGTGGGCAGGGCCAGGAGGATGCCATACCAGTCTGTTGGAGCCTTCCCTGCTGCGTGGTATTATTTGTCCACCAAGCAGTACAGCTCTATTTCTTTGGTGTAAGAACTTGAAAAATAAAGGAAAGAAGAAAGAAGAGTATTGTTCCTCTTTCCTTTATTTTCTGACACCAGAAGTACAGGTGAGAAAAAAACAAAGGGCTTGACATTTACCATTCATAAATTCTGCAGAAACAGAGATCCAGGCTCTGAAGCTGTAGGAGTGAAAGAATACAGAGTTCATCACCTGCTGACACTTGTCTTGAAAGGAGAGTGTTGGAGACAAATCCTGCTGCTTAGGACTGAATGCCCAAGAGAAGTGTCAGGTTCCAGATTTTTTACAGCATGAATAAGATAGGTCTTCTATTGTGAGCCTGCAGAGATGCCAGGACCTGCACATGTCTGGACACAGAAAGGACAAAGCCTGTTTTCCCTCCTTGAAGATTATGACTCAGCTGGGCTTGGTAAGGACCCTACAGTCATCTCAAGGCTGCCCCTCAACCCACACTGTTCCAGGCATACCCAAGGGCCATCACCGTGAAAGGTGTATTTTTTTTTTTCTTCCCCATAAGATGGTCCCAGGTTACGATACCTGCTAGGATACTTGCTACAACTGGTGGAGAAAGTGCTATCCAAGAAGATAGAGAGATCTGAGTGAGATCTCTGCTCTAAATTGCCCACAGATGAGTTTATCCCTATTTATTACGCATATTGACAACCTAAAGAGACAAGTCTCTTTGAGGTAAGTTTGATGTTTTAGGTCTCTAATGACTTATCCTGATTGACTTTCTGTTCACATCAAGAAACGGGACTTGCTCAGAGGTAACATTCTGGGCCGATTTCCCATTGCTGATGAGACTGAGTGTTGTCTGCAAGGGACACACAGACTTCATGCTTGAGAACTTTCTGCATCAGTGGTACCAATGCTCAGGGAAGGCCAGCGAGTGCACCTTCAAGAATGCAGAATTTTCCGAGGGGAGCATCAGAAAATAGGTGTATATTTTTATCCAAAGCATTGCCCCATGAGTCATGTCAGGCAAACACAGGTGCTTCAGGGAATTCTAGTTCAGGTTTCTATGAAGTACTGAATGATTGCCTCTGTTTTATCTTCTTCATACTCACTGTTAACAATACAACCTAGCTAGCCCCTGGGGATTTAAACCTATGAATGTCAGTAAATCCAGGTAATTCTGATAATTTTAAACTTTTATTTTTCTTTGTATTGTCAGTGAAGGTATGATCTTTTACTCGATGGTCTTATGATACAAGCAAGGCGTGCTTTGGAAGATGTTGAACCTGGGTGGGGTTTGTTATGGAGTAAGGGCAAATGAGGATTTGGATTTCCTTTCTTTTGAATGCAAAAACTTTTTTTTCCATTCCCACGGGAATCTGCTAGAACTTTCTCCTTGCTACATTCACTTTGCTTAGCTCAGATTAGACTAAAATGTTTGAGATCATTACTTATGCAAGTAATTCAGACCTACTACTGATTACAAAAATCATATGTAGCTGTAAACATCTTTAATTCCAATAACTTTAAACAAAATAATTAGCAGTTTAACTGAGCTTAACAGCAACTTTTTAAAAAAGCAATGCCTTTCCCAATTTTACAGATGTTAATTTGTGGCGTACACATGATATGATTTACTGATGGTGACACACTGAATGTGCAGTAGAGCCAGAAAATGGTTCCAAGACTCTGATGAGGACATGAGCAAGCTGTCTCAACAGAGAAATATTTGCACCAAAAATAGAGCTCAGCCAAACATTATTTTGGTGTGGGTGGGAAATTGTGTTTCATTGCATTTGTCGTGTATGGGGAAAACTGTAACAAAAAGCAACCCAAACCATTATTTTAAAGTCAAGTTTTAATTCTGAATTCTGAGAATACTTACATTAACAATTTCCCATTTATCCTAGTGATTTTCACCAGTGATTGTGTTAGAATGAATTTTACTTTGAAAACTGGAATCCTGTTTCCTTTCTTTCATTCCCATAATTTCCATAGACTACATTATTTTTTGTTTCTTGTTCTAAATTGCCGCATGCCTCCCCTCTGTGTACTTCAAGAGCTCCAGTAGGTTTCCCTGTGATAGATGGTGGTTGGATAGATGGAAGAAGGTGGTTTTCTTAATGTTCTATTTAAGTTCTTTGAATGGATTATGGTATCTGGAGAAACAGTGCGATATTCATTTAAGACTAGATAATGCTGAATCCCTTCAGGTTTGTGAAAATGGCATAACAACTAGTGTTCTGTGTAACCTATTTTCTTTACATTGGTAGAACTTGGGCTGTCTCCTGCTCCCATCTTACAGTGTGCTAAACTTATGGCTTCTGGTCTTTTTGGTACCGGAGATCTGAATTTTGTGATAAGGCAGTAATTATAGGTTGGCTGTTTGGATTTACTAGACACTTCAAAAATGGGCTTCCTTGCTGTCCTGAGGAACTGTATTAGATGACCCGACTTTTGTTTTCATCCCCAATTTTCAAGATACTGTCCCTCTGTGCTGTGCAACACACCAAGTAAAAATTCTGAATTTTCATTGAAATTCATGCAAAGTATCTCTTCTTAAAAACGGCCACTTTGTTAGTAAAGAATGTGGCAAATTCATGAGGCAAGGTCTATGTCAGCTTGGGAGGCAAAATTCGGGAGACTCACTTGACTAAAATGGAGAGTTTCTATTTGTGGAGTGTTACTTTTTTTTTTTATAGCATATCTCTTAAAAGCTGTTTTTTATTTTAAGTTGTATACATTGCAGTTGATGCCCTGTAGATTTTTTTTTTTGTACGATGGCATATGTCAAGGAGCTGTGCTTTGTAATGCAGAATGGAGTACAAGAATGTATATATCACTTTATTTATACATGTGCTTTGGACATCCTCATTTTATTTATACATATCCTAAGAAAAATGACACTTTCAGTGCTGCCAGCTAAGAACTGTTGGATTCCTGTAGTGAGATCTGAAGAAAAGTATTAAATTATGTAGACACTTCACTGAGTTCTAGTAGAACTAACAGTGCAAATTCACGCAATTTGCATGAGCATGATTAATTTTTCAGTTAATGATCCTGCATGTTATGCTTATAGATTCCACATGTGCTTTGTATACAGCATGCAAGCAAACAAAATACACATATGGGAGTGCTGCAAAAGCATACATATACATGCAGTATGTTAAAGGCCTGGTTCTGTAGCTGCCTTTTAATAGAATTCCTGGGAAATTTGCTTTAATGGTAATATAATGGGAAGATGCAAAATATCTGCAGAAGCAAGCTCTAAGCTAATATAGTCCCAGGTAACTTGTCAACTGCAAGACAGAACAGTAAAATTACAAAGTTCAGAAGCCATCTTAGGAATCGATAACCACATGGCAAAGCTGTATTCATTTGGAATATTACCAGAAACAGAGAAAAGTGTGTAAGCATAATCAAGTATTTCCTCTGCTGTGTATTGTATGTTTAATGGACCACACAAGATTTTACCAGAAAAGTCTATTTCACAAATATTTTAAAGCCACAAATGCCTGGTGATGACATAGCCATAAAATACAGCTTTTTAAAATCCTCCATCAAGGGGATAGGTTCTCTGATGCATTATATCAGCAGCATTGATTTAAACAATGAAGAATTGATTATAAAATTGGATTCCAATTTGAACTCTGTGAGTAAATCCAGATCTGTGCTCAAACCTTGGTTGAGCTGAGAGATCTGGACTGTTTGGTTTGGGAAAGAGAACCTATGGTTCTTCGGTGAGGTCCTGCTGCCACTGGTAGAGACGCTGTTTACATAAAATTAAATGAAAATTAATCCAGGCAGGATTTATGAGAAATCAAGATTGACTGGATGGTGGGTACAGGATATAGGGATTATAGTTATCCTGCCAACACTTAACTATCTTTTGTAACAGAAGTGTTTGTAACACCTTGATGTGTATTTAACTTCAGTTTAGGAAAACACATTTCTGTATCACTAGGGAATGACAGCTCTGAAAACTTCATATCTCTGCAGTTGCGGATACCTTCTCAGTGTTAGCCCATACAGACCACAGAGAGGGAAGACGAGAGGTCAGAGATGAAAGGACAAAACAATGATGTGCCGATAGCATGTTGCCTCACAGAGCCATGGATGTCTTGCAGGTGGTGAAATTCCACGAAAACCACTGGAGCTTCCTGGCTTCTTCCACTTCTTAAGACCACAGCATGTGTTTTTATTGCACAAGTAGCCTGGCTTTAGCTGCAGTTCTTGCACTTTTTCTGAAGAAGTTCCTCTCAAATGTAAAGTTGTCGATGTGATTCTCAGGTTCCTCCTGGACCATGTAGCTCCTCCCGTAACCTGTCATCCCAGCGTGGCTTTATACGCAGAATGCTTTGGCTGTGACAGCTGGCTGCAGCAAAACTGCTTGGTGTGACATGTTGCTGCATGAATCAAGTCTTGTAACGTTTGGCAGACTGTGTTTAGTCACAGATATGTTTGTTGCACAACTTTTTACTACATCTCTTCTTTGGGCCAGCTTATTCCCAGCTGCTCTGTGTGTGCTTGCATGCAAAGAAAAAAGGTACAAAGTCCATCATCCTTTACCTAACCTGGTTTGTAGGTATAACTACCACCTCCCATGTTGGGAGGGAAACCTGTGCTTTCCAACACTGCTAAGACACAAATTGCCTTTCTTGGTACCTTAGAGAAGCCCAGAGGCTGCAGAAATCAGCCTGCCCCATTAGAAAGGGTGGCCCTGCTCCTGCGGGGAGCTGTAGGAAGAAGTCTGACCCTGCCAGCCCCTCCTTTCACAGATGCAAGTGACTTCAGCAACCCAGATGAAAATCTGGTGGTCAAAAAGGTTTTATTTGCCTCTGCTGGGCACTGGATCAGCTGGCGTGAGGCAACCCAGAGACCTGCTGCAGTGTGGTGTAACCCGTCCTGTGGCAGCTTGCGTAAATCTACCCTTCTGCCTGGGAAGCGGGTAAACCCGGTGGACCTTCTGGTCTTCTGTGCATCTCCAGGTGTGTTGTCACCTCTTCAGCATGCATTGGACTTTGGTAGCAATACAAGACTCTGCCAGTGGTGAAAGGCAAGAATTCATTCCTGACCCCATGAGTCACCCTCCTATGTCAGGGAGCGTGCAGTTTCATCACCCTGGCCATTATTTTACCTTTCAGCTGAGTAGTTACAGGTACCATTAATCTATAAAATAGATGTAGGCAGACAGGAGGACGTCATGTAAAGTCTGCAGAGACACAGAACCAACAGACGAGAAAAAAAAAAAAGAAAAGCCAGCTTGAAAACATGACCCCAACTTCTTACTGTTGTGTATTCCAGGGAAATGATTTATTGTTGGCGTGTACCCATGTCACACTGGTACTCAGGACAAAGTAAAAGTCATGGTAGTCACTCAGGCCCTTGCTTCTGTCATTGTATTTTCAGATATTTCAAGGAATGAGGTAATGACTTTAAGATCAAGGTCATTTTCAGCTGCATCAATTATTTCACTTTCTCCTGGCAAAAGCATCTGCATACCTCTGCACAATGTTAACTACCAGGCACATGTTTCACTGGAAAACCTGAATGTTCTCAGCCATACGGAGTGCCTGGTTCATACATTAAATGAGTTTAATCATTTAAACTTCTACTATGTAACTTGGAAACTGGTATGCAGCAACGCTGCATGTTACCAATTTAATGTATTTAAACAAATTTAAGTGGGTTCCGATGTCCTTAGTCACTGCTATACAAAGGAGAGACCCCATATTTCAAATAACAAGGCTTCAGCACAGAGATGACGTTAGTGGTGGGTAATAAGCTGAACTATCTATCAAGATATCAAGTATGAAACAGATGGTGAGAAAAAAAAAGGTCCAGATACATTTACAAGCCTCTTAACATGCTCACCCATTTAACTCACCGCAAGGTCACAACTCGATGTCTTAGCCGTGCAATCTCCACTTCAGCTAGAAATGAAAGCAGGGTTAACAAAAAGGACTGTTATGGAAGACATTGTGGGGTTTAGCCAGTGTTTCTGGAAAGGGAAAGTGGTCCATTGTCAAACCTTACAGATCTTTGCTTGCCAGCACTGAGTCTTCAGTACATGATTTGTAGACCTGCATCCACTGACTGCTCCAGAGGTTCAGTACATTTGGAGTGATTTGCTGTAATGACTTAGCTCTGAAAAATTAATTCCCTTCCTTCAGCACAATAATTTGGGGGGGGATTGGAGGTGTTCTTGGTTGTACCTCTTGTGGTTTTATATTCATAAAGATTTGGGGTCAATCAGTCAAATCTTCCTGTATCCTAATCTGTTAAACCACTGCAACTCAGTCATGTATCTGAGTGCTTGTCAGCTGGCCATGAAGGCCATCCTTCTCTGATTTGTGGGGTTACCTCTGTTACACCCCATTCTTGAATTCTCACACAATATGACCTGACTATGTGCATACTTTCTTACAGCATAGATTAAAATGTTTAAGAACCTCTAGTAAAAGTTATACTTTTATTTAAAGGCTTCATTCTAGTAGCTGGGGAATTGATGTCAGATAGAAAATGATTTCCCAATGGTTTGGTTTTGTAGCAAAAGTCTTCAACTTTTATGTAGATAGTCTTTGAAGTTAGAAATTGTTGTTAGACTATCAAATATTGTTTGAGGTGTCACTCATTTTTTTTTCTTTCTATTATGGGAATGGGATCTTAGCAAAGAATTATTGTGGTAGAAAATGAATGTATGACTGACACTGGAAAGAAAGGTGTTTATGGGGCATATACAAGGGGAATTGTTGTGGAACCTAGACCTGTCAATATAATCTCAGTTAATTCTCTAAGTGTCTGGTTTCTCACTGAAAGAAGGCAGGGTTAAATCTCCAAAGACATAATACTTGAATATGTCATCCACGGTGTGGAATATTTTCTAAAATATCTTTCTGCTTGTGTAATTGCATGTTGCTGGTTTATCTGAGCCACACCCCTAGTTTGAAACGGGGGGTGGGGGGGGGGGGGACTGCCTTTTGGGCTGCAGTTGGCTCGACCTGCCTAGAAAAACATGCTTCCTTTCCCTGTTTTCTGGATAGTTTTGCCATACATGATCTCTGGCCTTCCACGTCTTGTTTTCTCGCCCTGCATGACTCTTCCACCACTGTTTTCCTATGAAGAGGAACTGAGCATGGATTGGACCGATAGGTGGCACACAGAGAGCTCTAAGAAGGCTTAAAAAAAAAAAGAAACAAAGAGAAAATGAAAATAATAAGACTCCAAGTACCACCAAAAAAAAAAAAAAAGAAAAAAAAAAGAAAAAAAAAGATTCCAGTTCTGGGTTAGTTTTTTATTTTATTTTTCCCTATCCAATCCTCTGCATTTTTATTTTTCCTTTTCTTTTAAAACTTCAATGAGGTCTGGTTACTCAAACAGGTCATTAACATTGTTCTGCCTGTCCAAAAGTGAATACGAGTCTTCTGTGCAAATAGCTACATGACACAGCTAGTGCCTTAAATACTTATCTGTCATGTGCATTGCTTTAGCATCTCAGGACAGATACTCAAATCATACTGTGCTAAGAGCTGTAAAAGCAATCACAGCAAAATCCTTTTGTCCTAAAGAGCTCACCAACAAAATATGGGACAAGTGAGATGGTACAGGCAGGCGGAAAAATAGGGGACAGTGGTAAGCAGCATAATAGGCATTAAAAGTATTTGGTTTAAACAACAACCAAAACCTCAGAACTGAGTTTTAGAGGTGTGTGAGTTAGCCTCTTTCAGCAAAAATTAGAAGATTGGCAAGCTTTAGGGAATGTCGTATTTCCCTGAAGTCCTGCAGAGACCAAGAACTCTTGTTTGGATTTTTACCAGTGTATCAAAGTCTCTTCTACATCTTCAGCCTTCCTAAATGGAGCTGGAGCTTAAAGCAGTACAGCCAGGAACAGAGAGTTTGATAATATTTTCTCTGACTCCCATTGAACATGGATGGCCAGAAAATGCATAAAGCAGTCAGCCACATAAAGGAGATGAGAGGCTAAATTTGGACAAGCCAAGTAATGAGTGCAGAAGTGTACAGAGGTTGGACTAAAAATGAAAGAAAATCGGGGTTCAGGTAATACCATCTGTAAAGAACCTACATCACAAATCTTCAAGAGCACTGCAGAAGTTTTCATGGCATTCTCTGTAAGCCTCCTTGGGAAGGAGTGCAGTCAGGCTCTGTGTATTTTCATATCTCTAAAAGCACAGGAGACAGTCAATAAAAAAGGGATGGCTGTCTTGAGATTACCCCCCCTCCTCTATGTTCTGAAGGCGACAGAACGGAGTGGATAGCGAGCAACCTGCTTGCCTTGGGTGCAGATGGCTTTAATTGTCATTCCCAGATGTTCTGCCTCTTGAAGGTCAAATTCACCTTGTATAAATCGGGCTGGAACCATCCAGAGAAAGCACAGACATTTTATTTGAAAAAAAAAAAAAAAGTAATAAAAGAATGTCCTTCTTTCTTGTTATTTCCTTGTAAATTTAAAGGGAACAGATTGAGAGGGAGGCCTGGCTGGCACAGGTCATGGTAATGCGATATAGAAGCTTTTGTCTGGAAGAAGCGTGTTCAAATCCAGCTCTATATCACTGCGGTTAAAATATTGTTATTTTTTTGGCTGGTGGAACTCAGCTGTAGGTGTTAGTCCAGATTCAGGACTCTTGCTGCCTACATATGACAGTATCACTTCTTAAACATGGTGATATGAAAGCCAAACTGAAGAAAGAACTGCTAAATGAAGAATCTGTTGGATCAGGAAAGGACACATGTCAGTAAGGCCAGATGTGCAAGAAAACTGATGATGCTTTTACCTACTCTCTACTTGTTTTGTAGTGGTGGAGGTCACTTTGGTCTCCAAACTGGTCATGTTGTGCATTAATGTTAACATCAGAACAACACAGGCTTCTGCCAGTCTTGCATAGATCTCACTACTTGATCAGGAATTACTCTCCTCATGTACTGGATTGTGTTGTTACCTCTGCATGTGCTCTCATCTGAAACCATCAAACTTAGTGCCAGTTTTAAGGAAGTAGTTCTGCAAATTCTGCCTTGCGATTGTTCCCTTTTGGTGCAGGTGGTTGTACTAACTATGGTGCAGCTACTCAGCAGACTAAAGCTTTGTAGTGTTTTACATTTTCAAGGATTTGTTTTGAGTTAGCTAATCGATGAGGACATCTATAAGAGTTAGTATTTTTTAATATATAAGTGAGAATGATGTCTTATGCTCTCCCTTCAATGGCTCTTTTTTTTTTAAAGCAGATGTTTTAAATATCATGAAACACATCCAATTTTGTTAACTATAATAATAAATGTATAAAATACTTAGACCACAGAAACATGAGTCACATGGACTATCAAGTACATTCCTTTGCTGTATTACCACATCATGTAATCCTATTCACAAAAATGTATCAATCTCCATCCTGAAACTAGTTTGGCTGCTCATTTCTCCTTCCTCTCCTTCTCCTGTCAGAAGTCTGGTCCATCAGCTCGCTCCATTGGGGTTGGAAACGTTTTTCTTCTGTCCAGTGTAATTTATTAGCAGACAGACATATATTCACTTGTTTTTGTGTCAATAATGCACAGCTTATTTTTTAAGTGTACTGTAATTAGGTGGAAACATACTGTTATGTCAGGCATCACCAGATGGGGCTTTTGCACATAGTCTGCAAAGCCTTTTTTTTTTCTTTTTTTTTTAAAGCACATGTGCAAGCTTTGACTCTGGGGAGGACATACTGCAGAGTTGTTTTCAGTTATTTAGGCGTCTGTAGAGGCAGCTTCGGAAGCAAGACTGTTGAGTGAGCGTTAAGTTGTTATTTTTCTTGAGCTTGGATTAGAATCAGTTACTGAGACAGGAACCAAACTTCAGATTTAGATGTCCTCAGATGTCTCAAACACTACCAGATATCTTTTAAAATCTTAGACAAAACATATATTCTTCCAAGATGATGTTGTATTTCTGTATCTTACTGAGGATACAAAAGAAATGAATTTTTAGGATTGCATCCTTATCCTTTGATGGTTTCTTTGGGCAATTTTGGAAGAAAGGAATGAAAATTATACAGGTGATAAATGTGTATTTTAATGGAGAAACAGCTAGAAATTCTAAAGGTGATTAATTAAAGGAAAATTAAGGTGCCATTAAGCAACTGTTCAGGGTAATTTCACACTGGAAAATTTACAGATTCAAACACAGCACTTTGTAAATATAAGCCATGAGATGAATAGAAAATTTTTATATGTGACATTTATTCCCTTTCTTGTGAACTGAAATATTTTGCCTCCATGATTTCAGAACTTCTGAAATCCCAGATACCTTTGATTCATATTCCCATATTTTATGCTGCAAGCAGAGAGCCTTGGAATGAGACATTTGGTGGATAATTCAAGATATTGTGAAAATATATCAAAGATGTTGTGCACACTAGGTCCTGTACCATAAGTTGTGTTCAGAGCCGGAATAATCCTTGTTTGCTGCATACACAGATCCCAAATGCTAGAGTGCTTTTTTGCAGCCTGAACCCAGGACAGAGAGATGAGTATGAAAAGCAATAAAGGTAAATGCTGAAAAGCTGGAAAGGATATCAGTCCCCAGGAAAAGAGGCCTTATATAATGGAGGTAAATGTATGGGAGTGCAACCAAAACTGGGACCAAGATCAGAGTTTTGCAGAAACACCTTCGGATGTGTGGAAACTAGGAAAAATGGAGCTTGTTGGCCAGATGCTTGCAATGTAGCTGTGTTCCACCCTTGGTCTATTGGTTGTGTTGGTGAAGAATATTTGTGCAGGTTATTTGCTGGGGGGGACAGTTGAGCTATCATCAAGGGTCTATGTCACGCATCTGCGTGGTGCAGTGGAAGCTTGTGAATGGGGTCAGTATGGATTTGGTTTGGATTAGAGGTTTAGGGGAAAAAAAAACAAACAAAAATAACCAACCAACCACTGTCTTACTGATTTGATATGCATTGATGAGGTAAACTGCAATGCGTGGGGTGAAAATTCTTACTCATGCCCATTTATCCCCAGAGAACAGAACATTCAATGTGGATTCTAGGGTTCCTAAAACCTAAGTTCCTTTTCTTCCTAATTTTTAAACCATATCAGGCAGCCTGTGGTCTCCTAGCCTTTACCTGGACTGACGTCATGAGTAGATATGTCATCACATACGGTAATACATGAGTGCCAGGGACTGCCAAAATCGGAGTCGAGCAGTCAGAGGGGCCCCTGTGCACACGCTACACACCACAGCTATCATTGCTTTTGCTAACGCTTTGCAGCCTTGTGAAAGGGACAGGTTTATTCCCAATCCTGCTTGGGAACGTTAATGTCTTTGCTAAGCTCTTGTTACTTTTTATGTGTATTTTAAAACTACACTGGAAGTGAACTTGCAGCCTTGGAAATGTGCATTTTAAAACTGAAATCAAACAGGCTAGCACAGTAGTCATCAACATCAATGGACCGGAGATCACCTTTTTTGGATTGTTCCCATAGCAGGTTAGCAGTGGTAACTGAAGTTCCCCCAGAATCTTAGCTCAATAATGGTGAAGCCACCGTGTGGATACTTTAAACGAGTAAGGAAGAAAAGCCAGGATAGAAGGAACTAATAAGTACACAACAAAACTGTTCTGCTCTGCAGTGTGTTTGAGAGGGGAAAAAAGAAAAGATATAAAAAATAAAAAAATAATAAAAAAAAAACACGGAAGAAACAGATGTATCTGCCAGAAGTTAAATACACATCTGTTAAGGATGCTCTTCTCATATTTGGGGTCAGAAAAATATGTACAAATGTAGCACCTTGCTGATTGACAGAAAATCCTCAGTTCTGGCAGTGAGAATCTTGTTTTCTTGACAGCACTTTGTTTTAAGGCTAGAGGCAGAAAAATGTCTTATGCTTGTCCTTAAACTGGAAGGCCCTTTGTTCAGGATACTTATACCATTTGCAGATAATGATGTGCATTGCAGTTTCAGCTGTCTGCATATGCATTTTTATGTTTTTTTATGACAGCTCTGCGTACTGAACTAAAAGGCCATTTAGAGCTGTCAGGAAGTGACAAGCATTACCCTTTACATTTACAATTCTGTTAGCATGCGTTGTCAGGTGGGCTCACCATTCCACCGACATATGATTTTCTTTGAAACCTATGTATGACTTTAATTTAATACAGCAGTCTCAAAAAAAAAAAAAGAAAAGAAAAAAAAGGAAAAGAAAAAAGAACCTTATTAAGATTTCCTTTTCCATTTATCTTTTTTTCTTTCATGTAGCTCTTTTTCCCACTCTTTTCCTTTTTACTGTTTTCTTAAGCAAGAAACAGGGAAAGAGACAAAAGTAGCTGTCTAGACTAGAATATGGCAGCAAGCTCCTCCATTCCAGCTGTGATGTTGCACAGAAGAGAGTTGATTTTTAGTCCATTGACTTATGGAAAAAAGAAAAATTGCTACCAGCATATGCTAAATATTGAACCAACTTCTGAGAATGGAAAGATCAGAATACCTGTGGCATACAATCATGACATGAACTACAATAAATGTATATGATTTTCTCTTAGCTAGCAATTTAACAATCCAGCTGAGACCAGTTTCCATCCCTGTGGGTAAATTTCGAGTGCACTTACTCCTGTTCAGTTGTCCCCCAGTCTTCTTTCTGTTGGTTCACGTTACTTTATTATCTTCAAAGGTCCTATTTAGCTTCTGAAAAGTCACTGTCCCACAATAGTGTTTTGAGCAGGAAATGGCTTATTGACTGCAATAGCGACATTCCACCTCAGAAAAAGTCCCACTGCTGAACACACTGACCATCAGAACCAGGCTCTCCTCTGCTGAGCATGCAGTCCGACTAGATGCTCACACAAAGGAAGGCAGGGAAACAGAAGCATTGAGCTATGGGGAAGGTTCAGCTTTGTTCTCAGCTGGAGAGAAAGTGGTTAGGAGTATCCACGTGACAATTAAAGCAACAATCTCCATGTGAACAGATTTTTGGCTGTATTTTTATATGGTGATGATACAGATATATTATTTAACTGCTGACAGTATGTTCAGTCTCTCACAGGCCCCAGCAGAAGATGCATCCCCAAAGAGCTCGTGGTCCTGGCAGCAGAGACTATCTCAATCGCACTCCCTGGATTGCACAGATTGTGACTGTTACTGAGGGTAGTGTTTGACTCATGCCACTTCATATTGAGTCATCAGTATTGTGTGGCTGGAAGGGCTGGATAATATTAAAAATAACACAAACATTTTTCTTGGTAGGGTTTCAATTTGCCTGTTGCATTTGTCCTGATTTTTTTTTTTAGGTGTTATATGCAGACCAGCTCAAATGACAAGGCTATTAGCTCAGTAAATCCGTTTGTTATTGATAGGTAGTGTGGAGAGATCTGTATGGATGGTTTTGTAGTTCAAGAAGGCATCAGAAGAATTAAGGATCAGAGCACAGTGTGCTTTGGAGTAAAATAACATATGTGGCTAAATGCTGAGGCAACTTTGACACTGAATTCCTTTCCTGTCATTGCACAAAGGCAAACCCTAAACATTATTTTTAAGCAGCTGTTTTTATGCATACTAGCTGACACATCTGAATCCATGTTTCTATACTTCCTAAGCTCTTCATCTGTCTTGAATATATGCTTCAGACATGTTGCATACCCAGGCAGACGCAGACTCACTGAGGTCACCTCTGTCTGCAAACCAACCTCCCTTTCTTCTGAAGACCTCTACTTTACAAAACCATAAGGTATTTTTTTCCTCTTGTAGTTTGTGAGTGTGCACGTTCATCTGGGGAGTTTGGGTAACTTGATTCTGATTCACCTGAAGTCAGTGATAGTATCTCAACTTCAGTGGAAGAAAGCCAGATCCTTCAGGTTTGAAGAAGGAAAACAAATATCTAACAACCTTATTGAGATAGAGATTGGTGATGTAATATACTGATAGAAATACCCCAGGGGGCTGGCATAGGGAGTGATGATAATCAAACTGGTATTTTATAGTACATCCTCCAGATGGTCATAGAGCTTTTGTGCCCCCCCACCCCCCCCACACACACACATTGACCTGCACTGATATCCCCACATGCTCTCCCTTGAAAGTTTCTTGGGCAGCAGGAAAGTAAGCAGTCCTTTAAAATTTCTGAATTTCTGACTCTTAGTTTGGTCCCTTGCAAGAAGAGGCAAGAATTCCTTACACCAGCCTCCCCTGCTTCTGCCTGGGCTGGGACTTGCTTAAGAAAAGGGGGAAAATTCCCATGTATTCATTCCTTCTCCTTTGTCACTATCTAACATTTTGCCCTAACCTGTAATGCTCTGCAGGGACCAATTACATTATCCCAACATAGACATTTTCCATTAACTGCCTTTACAAGGTTTTCTTATTCTCTTCATCGACATTCTGACTTTATACCAAATTTAAGCTTCTTGAAGGTAAAGAAATAGAGGCTGTATGCGCACATAATCCTGTCTGCATATAAATGTGTATATTGTAGACAAATATTTGTCTTTACAAGGTAGCCTTGAATATGGACCAGATTCCTTCTTTGCAGATGTCCATTCCTCAAGGCCGCAAAGAATTTAGCAGTGTTTTTCTACCTCCTGTATTTTCTTATGCCTTTTCATACAGCTAATTCTTAAACTTACATTTATTTATGTTTTTTTCTTTTTCAAGAGTTACTTAGCTAGTCTGGTCCTTGCCAAAGTCCTGAAGTCATTAAACCTTCTCTTTATTCACTATATTTTACTGTGGAGGCTGAAAATTCCTTATTGGATCTTCCTCTACTCACAGTTCTCCAAAACTATCCCAGAAGTGTGACCTCAAGACGTATTTTCAGAAGTGCTCTAGTGCCATTCTTCCCTTTTAGTAGATATCCAAGCATCAGAATAACTTTAATTGTCTGAAGCTTTTATTTCTCAGAAGCAGTTTGGAGATAGAGCATTCCCCCAGTACTTTTTTAGATATTTTAATAAGATCTTGGAGATGTGAGCAACTACCATGCAACAGGTCACAGAGGAGCATGGGAGGCACTATGCAGCTCCCTCTCTATATATATGAATATGTATGCAGGGAAGGAAAGGGAAGAGGGGACTGCAAGAATAACTCTAACATGGGAATCCTCATAAAACCATTAACATTAACCAAAACCAACTGCAAACTCCAAATGGTTCGGCTCCTTAGATGTACTAAAGTGCTTTGGCCTAATTCTGCAAGTTGTCATCTTTTCTTTTCTGGAAGACAAACACATGGCATAGAGCTGGGACACCACAGAAGACCCATGATGTTTAGCAGACTGTAACAAAATCTCCCTGCAGAGATGTAAGGGGAACAAAAAGCTGTTTCACTGTTGGTGAACTTCACTGCAGCCTCTCCGAAGGCATGACGGGCCCAGGGTGATGTCTACAGACATTTGAATGGTTGTTGCTTGGATTGCAGCAGAAAGAACCTAAGACTAAGGCACTACTCAGCCTGGCTTTGCATGAACCTGCAAAAGCAGTAAGAGGGGAAAGCTGGGTGCAGAGAGCAGATGTGACTTGTCCATACCTGTGCAAGCACTTAGTAGTAAGGCTAGAAGCACAGCCCATGTCTTGAGACTCCAGTGCCAAGCTGCTACTCCTCCTTGTCACTCTGGTATACCTATACCATGATGGGGGACAGACCAGAGGTGTATATTCCCATATTTATTCCCAAATAGGTAGGATCATACAGCAGAGGTCCCAAAGCGGTTTGCATGAGAGCCACCCCACAGCTGGAAGCAGAGTTACTCCACTCAAAGAGCAATTTAGCCAAGCAGGAGAGCTTGCTCATGGGACAGCCCCTTGCAAGCCTTGTCATGGCACTTGTGTAGCTGTGGGCTATGTCAGAAGGTGCTCTGGGATACCTAGCACCTGTGGGACTCTGGTAACACAGGGGTCTCCACTGCCCAGTGTAGACACCTGTGTGTAGTCACCTGGAGCCAGCCATTTCTGAGATAGGGCTCAGGAGTGAGAGGTGGTCCCAGAAGGCTTCACTCTGATCAAACTGGGGTCCCAGAGAGAAAGACCCAAATTGAAGATGATCCCCACCCACCCCCCGCCAGTCCTTCCCTCCTTTCCCCTCCTGCTGATGCTGCAGTCTGCTGCAATCCCAAGTGTGTGTTTAGCAAGGATGAGGACATATTCCAGGTAGGAGCAAGTCTGACATAATTATCATTTCATACAAGTTCTCTAAAAGCCAGGCTTCTCTTTTATTGCTGAACCACCAAAGAGACTGGCTAAGGTTTTCTGTGACTGAGCCCTCTTGTGACATCAAACCGTAATTTTAATTGCATCTCATTTTAACAGCCTGTGCAGGGATGCACCCATAAACTGGCAAAACACACCTAAACGGTGGTGGTGACAGTTGCAAAGAGGTTATATGATCTTTTCTCTTGGAGACATCAGTTAACCTGCATTAAGTGTGAGGGATATTTTGCAGCAAATCTGAATTATTCATAATATCTTTATGGGATCATAGGAATTGCCATGGTGGATCAGATTGCTTGTCCATCTAGTTCACTATCCTGTCTCTCATCTTGAAGAGTACAAGACAAGACATTTCAGAGAAGGATCCAAGAAACCTCAGGGACAGCAGTCATGGGACGACCTGCCTATGGGGAAAATTTCTTCCTACCTTCCCCTCAGGCAGCTGGTGGGTTGGATATGCCCTGCGGCATAATGGTTTATATTACATATTCAGATTTAATCCCATTATTTTTATTTGTTATTTGGATTGCAGTAGCTCCTAGAGGAAGTCAGATGGGTCAGGTCCCCTGATTGTAGGCACTGTACAAACACAGGGAAAATGACAGTCCCTGCATAATGTCTTTGTAGCTGCTCTCATTATCCATGTCATCATCTCTACTTACTCATCATTTAAGCTTCCTCTGGAGTTGCTTCAGCAGTTCAGAGAAATTCATCTTGCTATTTCTCTAAGACTCGTTAAGTCCTGGAGTAGTTTGTGAGTTAATCCCTCCTGATTACAGACTTCCCTTATGGAAGTTTGAATGGGAGGAGCAGTGCAGTGGTGGTGTTTCTGAAAATGTGTTGGTCTGAATTAAAGAAGGAAAACGCCCAACCCCGAAATCTGTGATGGCATTCACTCAGTTCGGGGGCCCCTTTTCTTCTGTGTAAAGTGAACTCAATCTACAGCTGAAGTGACCGTCATCACTTGTTGATAAATAATTCTTGCTGAAAATTACAACCCCCGAGGTCTCCTTCCTGGGTGCAGAGGGATTGTGTTCTTCAGCCCTCTTACAGTCATTCCGCTTTGCACTCAGTCTTGTTGAGTTTGGTTTCAGCGACCCCTTTTGCACAAAACCTATTACCCTGCTGTAAAACTATTAATTGACATATTAATGCTACCATCTAGTAAAAGATACTGTAGCTTCATTTTAGCTACAGGCATTATCCAAGCAGCCTGTAAAAGGATCCTTCTGAGAACTCTGAAAATCTGTTAGGAGATTGTCTGTGGGTAAAGCTTTCTGAGAAGGCAGCAGCAATACTCACTGCCAGTTTCTTGAAAGCAAATCACAGTGCAGCCCCTTTCCTAAGGGTATATGCATCTACTTCCAGAATAGGGGTTGCCCTCAACATACGGTATGCTTGTGCTCCGTTGAATACCACCACAGAGATGGCTAGGAATATAAGTTCTCTTAAAGCGAACTTTGATCAGATTAATTTTGTTAGATGAGCTTTGAGGATTTTATTTATTTATTTATTTTTACAATTTAGCAAAATATTTAATTTTAATGCAAGACCAAACCACAGGAGCTGAAATAAAACCTGCTAAACAAACCCCACAGGACTTTCCCCACTTGAGTTTTTATCTTTTCAGTTAGCTGAAGTGAGTTCTTTTTAAAAAGGAAGGAAAAAAAAAAACTCATGTTTAAGAATTTTTTTCAAAACTACTAGAAGTTTTTTAGAAGCTTTCAACGAATTCTACGGGTGTTTTGCTGGCATTGCTTTCACAGGGGACTTAATTCTCAGGTGCTTCAGCCTGCAGCTTTTGGCATTACGTGTTTCTGTTGGCCTCCTGTTGTTACCATTCAAAGTTATGCAATTATAAGAGGACAGGATTTTTAAGTTATATTACTTAAATGTTAGTGCAGAGAGCTGGTGAAGCAATCTCTATCCTCCTGCCTTCTCACTGTCAAAACCTCTGTCTTGTAAATGGTGAGCATTTCCAACCCTCTACTCCATGCCTGAATATCAATTTCAACTCAGCTAGCAAGAAAGAAATTAAACTGGAAACTTCAAATCATAATAAGTAGAAACAAGAGCCAAAATATTTTAGATACAATCTGTGCGGGTAGGAAAAGGATAAAAAATAGTGATGGATACTTGAAGTCCAAGAGATGTGAACATCTACAGTAGCTGTAAAAGTCTCTTTTAGCGAAAAAGGCTGGGGGGGGAGGGGGGTAACAGTGGAGCTTTTTCCCTCATGAAATTTCACCAGTCTGAGCATCAAGTGCACAGAAAGCAAATGATTATTTTATAGGTTTACACATTAAATGATGTGTATTTCCACAACTTGCCAGAGCAATTAGAGTTACGGATAAGATGGCTGAAGACCCCTTGACGTTAAAACAAGAAGTTGGCATAATGCTCACAAAGCAGCTTTGGATCATCTCCTCAGGACATACACGGATGCTCAGGATTGCAGTGATGGGGCACGGCTTCCCAGGGATAACGTGGACATGGGAATGTGCACTTCTGCCGAATTACTAGTCTTTAGGTCAACCTGAATTTAGGCAGAAAAATGGCTCAAACTTACTGCACAAAGTGGCCGTGTTCAGCCTCCCTTACATGTCACAGGAGCTGGGGCAGCAGGGTAGAGAAAGAATTTGCATTGCCCGATGGGTCTGGTACACTGTGTTTGGCGACAAATATAGTAAAACCTTTATTTGCTTTAGAAGACTTGCTCTCTGTTTGCGTTTGTATTTCATTTTTGCCTGCTCATTTTCAGGCGCTGTTCTATTTATATCCACATCTTTTGAGAACCAGAAAATTGCTTTACTTGGACCTTTCAATCATGATCTTTTCCATATGAGTTGATCTTTGCAATTTTCCAAGCGCAGGTAACTCTTCCTGCAACCGCCAGAACTTCTGTCTGATGGCATTTTGTTGTAAGGAGAGATCTGAGGGTCTGCTGCAAGCGATGGCACAGACTTCAGTAGTCTCTCCTGTCCTCTGGAAAAACTGATTGGCACACTGAATTTATTATATGGGGTGTTCATAATGAGTCCCATGCTCACATTGCCTGGCTGATGTAGAACAGAATTTTCTAAACTGTGATCTAAGAATTAGCACTATTTATTTGTACACTGCAGCAGCCTCAGCCCTGGGCTAAATTCAAGGTCCCCCCGTGATAAGGGCCAGGCAAACGCACTCTGTCAGCCTGATCTGCCCCAAGGATCTGCAGCCTAACAGGAGACGCTGGAGCCAGGGCTGGAGGAGGGCTTGCTGGTGGTCTTGAGAGCACTTGCTGGAGTTCCTCAAAGCTGATTGATCACACGGTGCTGGCAGGCCTCCTCCTTTCCAGCTGGTAAATGTCATTAAAAGACAGCTATAAATACATTAAATACTTTCCTAATATTAGTTTTCCATGTGATCCGCGGCTGCTGTTGCCACAGGGAAGCTGATCAAGAATGTGAGAGGAGGTGATCTCGGCAGCGATGAAGACAAGGGGAGGGCTGTGCAGTTCAGCCTCTCCATTAAGACGTGATCCACGTGGGGCAATAACCTGCGAAGGCAGAGGAGAATTAGTGAGGGAACATTTATCTGTTGGTTACTACTCATTGATTACTTAAGACAAAAAGCTTGGCTCTGGGTCTTTGCTCAGCAAATTATGTCATTCTTGCTCACAAAAGAGAGAGCTCACAGTACAGTTTCTAAATTAAAGCTGGTGTTTCAAAATTAAAAGCAGACAGGGCAGATGTGCCTAGGAGAAATTTATATCCATATCTTTTGGGAATCAGCTAATCACTCTGCCAGGACTTAAAATCAACCTTTCCTGTGTAGGACTCGATTGCACCACACCTATATAAGCCACATTGAATAACGTGGAATTAAAATGTTACCAGATATTTCCTTAACTTTGCCATGTGAAAAATGAGGGCAAATGCTGATGAAACCCAGAAATTCCAGGGATCCAACAACATGATTTAATATTACTCAAGATGATTTTATAAAGAAAGAGAGGGTTCAGAGTCCAAGTGATCATCTCTGGCTTAATAGGCAGACATGTAAGATACTAAAAGATTGATTAAAACCATCTGAATCTGGAACATATAGTATTACCGATAATTCTCGTAGAGAGATTGTGGGACAGACACATTTATTTTGGATCCCAGGTACATTATAGTGATGCTATATTGTTTTATAGGAAAACTTGGCCAGAACAGGTCAAAGAAAAATCATTCTTTCTCTTTTTTTCCCCCAAAACAGCCGTTTTATGGAAGATGTTAAAAATGAGAATCTGCTATTAATTTGCAGAGTTCAGAATGGACCCATTTGCTGTTTCAGTTATATTTTTTCTTATATCTTCTCCTTTAAGAATAGCCTAGTCAAACTCAGGGTTCATTAGTGAATTGGGACATAAGTGTGATAAAAAAAAAATTAATAAAAACTGAAACATTCACTAAATTAGGATTTTTTTAATAAGGTCAAATATATTTGGAAAATCTTTCACCTACTGTAAATGACTTGTTATATTCTAAGAAAAAAACTGATTTTCTCAAAAAAATTCCAAGACCCTTGCCTGGAGATGTGTTATGTACAAATGTATAAGTTTATAAATAAACAAGCAAGTATCATATAGATAAACAGTTGTTGGCTTCCGATGTTAAACTTGTCAGTCATAGAATCATAGACTCATTTAGGTTGGAAAAGTCCTTTAAGGTCATCATGTCCAACCGTTAACCTAGCAAACCTAGTGAGTCAACTCTTATCACGTGGTCACTGAAGCTGGCTGCTGGGCTCTTTCAAAGAGGGGTGCACTAAGAGTTTTATACCAGCTATACCAGCGCATGTACTGCATGTACATCTTGCACTGTGTTAAAGCACATCCTTCAAAAATGTTTTCATTTAAAGTATTTTTAATTTTCTAAAATATTTTAAAAAGTATTCAGACTGGTTTTTAATATCCTTCCTGAAAAGTTTTGGGGCCATAGTTGTTTTCTGTCACAGTGCAAGGGATGGAGGAAAAACATTAATGCATATTAAACACCTCTGAAAGACAGCATAAAATAGCTTCTTTATACAGTGGAGATATCACAGCTTTAAAGGTAGCTAGCCTGGATCCTTCCTGGAGACCTCTTCTTTCCAATAATATAAAGTTTGATAAAGTTTCTAGCCCTGCCATTTCATGAGAATTTGAATCGTAAATCTGTTCCTGCTTCGGGAGTCAGACTAAATAATCCAACAGCAGGCCCCTGGCCAGTGTGAACGCTGGGAGGGGAAATGTTACTTTTAGAGGATGTAAAAAGGAAATATTTCTCCTGTGGGTTTTCTTTATTATTCTTATTTTATTTTATTTCTAAATTGCAGCTGTGTGAATCTGCTGATGGGTTTGGAAAGTTGGAAGTGGCCCTGGGGGAAGGCACTTGTGGGCAGTATGCAGGTGGAGCAGGCGGTAGGGGGTGCCTGGAGCCACGCATGCTCGCAGCCCCCGCCTTTTGGGGGTGCAGCCAGGAGGGTCCCCATGAGCTGTATGGGGAGCCCCTGCCGTCTTCTCCAGGGCTTCCAAAGCACAAGGTTCCGGATGGTGCAGGGACACGAGCTCACTGCCCTTTGTGTTTTTTGGGATGTTGCCCAGCGGCAGCCTCAGCACAAGGAGTGTCCGTGCTCCCGTGCAATAAGGAGGTGTCAGGGCGATGCAGGCAGCGTCACTGGGCTGGTGGCATGGCAGGGGTCAGCGGGCTCTCTGTGGCTCCGCTGGGTGCAAACTGGGGGGTTGTAGTGGTTTTACCCTGCCGGGCAGCTGAACTCCACCACAGCCGCTCTCTCACTCCCCCTCCTCAAAGAAGAGGAGGAGAAGAAAGTATCTTGTAAAGAAGACAGGGTCTCTCGCAGGTTGAGATAAGGGTAATTTAATTAAAGGAAAAAAAGGAAAGAATAAGCGAAGGCCACGCGGAAGCACAGAGGGGAAAGGGAAAAAAAAATATTCTCTACTTCCCCATCAACGAGCGGTGTTCGGCCACGTCTTGGGAAGCAGGGCCTTAATACGCGTAGCGGTTGTTCGGGAGGACAGACGTCTTCACAACAAGAGCCCCCCCTCTTCCTTTTTTCAGCTTTTATTGCTGAGNTCTGGAGAGAGTCCTGGTGCTGTGCCAGCACTGCTCGGCAGTAGCCAAAACACTGGTGTGATACCAGCGCTGTTCTAGCTACAAGTGCAGAGTACAATGCTATATGGGCTGCTGCAGGGAAGGTTAACTCTATCCCAGCCAGACCCAGTACAGGGGTGTGCTCACGGCATGGACCGTGGGCAGCCCAATCCCGTTAGGAGGTGGACCTGTCCTTCGTTGGCAGCGCAGGGAGGTCCGTAGTGGTGAAGGTGCACAAAAGACTGGGAGCTAAAAGGGCCTTCATTCTCAGATAGCAAGAGTTCCTACGTAGGTTCGATCTGCTGATGTTGCTGAATTAAATCCACAAATGCTTTTTGGTTTGGTTTGGTTTGTTTTTAAGGGCTTTTCATCACCAGGAGAGCTGTCAGTGGGGCTGTCGTGAGCGCAGAAGCGCAGTCACCCAGCTCTGCAGCACTGACTGCTTGTGCTGGCAGCACGACAGGCTTCAGAAGCCACAGCATGCAAACCCCGGGGCGCTGCACCTCCTGTTTCATCCTTCGGTCTAGGAGTGTAGGAATGTCCAACTGAAGTCTGACGGGAAGAGTGCACATGCCCTCTGAGTGGGCAAAGAAACCTTGCCAAGCCTTGCAGACTCAAGAGGAAGCAGGTACAACACGCAGCAGAGGGGAAAACGGGAAAAAAAGCTTCCAAAGCCTCAGTGTGTCTGGAACACACCAAGCTGAGGCCAAAATGAAGCTATCAGGCCAAACGCAATGGGCAGTTTGTGTGCGGGTGAGCTCTCAGCCCACCCTCCAGGATGATCAGATGTGACAAAGTGGTTGATTGCAATTTCGTTCATTACCTGGGACACGCGAGGCACGATATAAATCAAAGCAGCCCTGAGGGACCCCTGACTTGCACTGGGACCATGGCTGTCCCTTGCACAGCCCAAGATATAGGGAGTCTAAACTAAAGGAAATGCAGTCCTCCTCAAAAACAAAAACAAACATCAAACAAAAACAAAAACAAAACAAAAAAAACATAGGGTTTAAAACACTATCCCCAACCAAACAATTAATTACCCATGCTAGAAATCTTGCAAAACTTGATCAATATACAAAAGCAAGCTGAAATATATAGAGAGAAATTAATTAAAATCAGACACAACTTGGAATATGCCTGACTATCTTTCAGTGATAGTAGTATGGCATTGCCTTTAGAGTGTTTGATACTGAGAAACAGGTATCTTTGTTTTGAGCTAATGGACTTATGACAAATACAAAAAAAACCCTCTTAATTTGCAAGAACCCTAAGATAAACTTCTTGATCACATATACTGTTTGTTAAATAATATGCCAATGGAGAGAAATTAATAAACTTTGTACATTTTAGAGCAGCATTGAACGAATGTGTTAATCCTTTGTGCACCTTCTCTACCATGATGCCCAGTTTCATGGACAAAGTATATTGTTATACAATAATATATAAGGCTGGGGGCTGACCTGCTGGAAAGCAGCCCTGCAGGGAAGGACCTGGGGGCCCTGGTGGACAACAAGCTGACCATGAGCCAGCAGTGTGCCCTCGTGGCCAAGAAGGCCCGTGGTATCCTGGGCTGCGTGAGGAAGAGCACTGCCAGCAGGCCGAGGGAGGTGATCCTGCCCCTCTGCTCAGCCCTGCTGAGGCCTCACCTGGAGTGCTGGGCCCAGGTCTGGGCTCCCCAGTACAAGAGGGAGATGGAGCTCCTGGAGCGAGTCCAGCAGAGGGCTGCTAAATGGTTAAGGGACCGGAGCATCTCTCAGATGAGGAAAGGCTGAGGGAGCTGGGCCTGTTCAGCCCGGAGGAGAGAAGTCTTGTGGGGGTCTGATCAATGTGTATCTGAAGGGAGAGCGTCAAGCAGATGGGCTGGACTCTTCTAAGTGGTGCCCAGAGATAGGATGAGATGCAAAAAGCACAAACTGCAACACAAGAAGTTCTATCTGAACATGAGGAAAAAATTCTTTACTGTGAGGGTGACTGAGCACTGGAACGGTTGCCAAGAGAGGTTGTGGAGTCTCCTTCCCTAGAGATACTCTAAAGCCATCTGAACACAATGCTGGGTAATGTGTTTTAGGGGACCCTATTTGAGCAGGGAGGTAGCATTAGATGATCTCCAGTGGTCCCTTCCAACCTCAACCATTCTATGATTCTGTATAAAGACATCAGAGTTTTGTGATTCTGGTCTCCATCTCCTGGGGGTCATGATGAGTCTCCAAAAAGTATGGTTTGGACAGTAGAAGGGTGATTTTAGGCAAGAAAGACTTCTCCAAACTCATAGGGCCCTGCTATTTTTCTAGTCATGTTAGTTGTTTTCTGATAACAGTATTATTTGCTGTTGGTCTTCTGGGAGTGCCACTGGCATCATTAATCAAAACCCCATGTTGCTTACTGGTACCAAAGTATCCGTACTGCATCATCAATCATAAATGCAGCGAAGGGTGCGCTCTGGATATCTAAAGAGAGCGAGAGATAGCATGGTGGGGTGAGGGGAACGAAAAGGAAAGAGGCTTAATTATCCTGTGGTCTTTGGTCCATCGCTCACATTGGAAACATCTCTACAGCTCTATTTTGGTTGTATCTCCCTTTTAAATCCTTGTAAACAGCAGTTAAGATAGAAAGCTTCATTCCGCTGCACAGGGTACCCCACTGCTTCTCAAGCTATTATTTTAATAAGGCCTATTTTACAATTAAGGCACCATGGGCTTTAAATTACATATAAAATAAAATGTGGAAATTGAAGCATTAAGCACGCGGCTGCCGTCGGAGCCTCGGCAGCCTCGCATTAAGCGTCTGCCTGTTCTTCAACAGAGCGACAGAAGGCAGAGGTTCTGTGCTACAGAGGGAGACGAGCAATAACCGCGCCTTCCCAGGGGAAGGCACCACTGTGGGTTCTGCTCAGGGATGTGTTTCCCCCCGGACTGGGATGGTTGGGATGGTGGCAGCGGTACGCTGCCGAGGTGGCTGTGCTCCAGCTGTGCCGCGGTGCGGGGCGAGGTACCCGGCACAGCCTCGTAAAGCCCAGCGGTTTCGGTTACGCTTGTTGCCATTGCTGCGGTCGGCTGTGATGCGAGGAGTGACTCTCACTCCAGATGGTTGTAAAGGTTAACGAGGAATTTATGCAGAGCTATATACAAATCAGACTGAATCTTCTGGCTGGGAACAACAAGCCACTGACATAAATTCAGTTTTCTGAACATATGTAGCTTGGTCACTAAGGGAAACTCGAGAACGGCAAGCTGCTCTGCAGAACATCACCTCTTGCTGCTGCCGGTGGCAGGGAGGGAACAGCATCGCCCATGGCATGGGAGGGGTCCTGGGGCTTCGGAGGCTGCTCCAAAGCAGACACCTCCCCTGGAGCCCCGGGACCCGGCCTCAGGTGTGAGACCCGCAGGGGCCTCTCCTTGTACACAGTGCACGGAGGAGGCTCAGGGAGCTTCCCTCTGCCATCTCTGCCAGGTGGCCCAGGTCCCACAGCTCCCTTCTGATCATGCTTTACCTTCTCTTCATGAAGTCCATTTGTTCAGGACATTCATCTGCTACCCCACTGTGCCAAAAGCTTGCCCAATCCTCACAGAAACAGTGGTCACAGTGGCATGGGACTTATGTTTCTGTTTTCATGTACTTATTTATTTGTAAGTTATAAGCAGATTAAAGCGGGGTGCAGCAGAGGCAGCTGTAGAGTTTCTCTTTTTGTGTCATATTTAGGAGCTGTGAGGGATGAGGGAACCTTTGACCGGTCTCCGCTGGAGGTGGCTGGTGTGGTCCTCTGCTGAGCGAGCAGCAGCCGGGTAGGGGACGGGGCAGCTGGATGGAGTTAAACCTCAGGGTTGTGCCTTCTCTGCAAGAGCAGGGAGGGAAGAAGGAAAGCTTCTTCTTTGCCCCCCTTAATGGTCACCCAGGTCATAAAAGTGTTGGCAAGCAATCTGCCTGCTGAAAAAGGAACGCATACGTTGATGCACCTTACGATACACAATAGGACACACAGTGGTGTGTATTGCTATCTGCCTGGCTGGCTCCTTGTTTGTGAATGTTTCTCAAATTTAGTGGAGTGTAGTTCTTAATTTTCCTGGACATTTTAACTCCTTGTCTCAAGTGCTTTATTGAATTCATCATTTTGCTTACTTTTAAGATCTGTTGTTTATGATTCTCTCCATTGTCTTGCATGCAGCAGAATGGGGCTGTGGGTGCTTTCCCATGCAGGTCTGTCTGGGGCACGGGGCACTGACCTGCTGCTGGCTGGGCTGCAGGAGAGGCTGAGCTGTGAATCCTTGCTGCTCCGTGCCAGTGGGATGATGGCTGGTGGCTTTACATATAAATCAAAAGCAATGAAAATGTTCAGTGCAAGACTGCCCTCCTGATGTATTTTACCTCGTGCGGTACTGTATACAAGCAGGAACACTGTGAGCCTGCTTTCAAGCGCGTGTTCCCATAAACTGACCCCCATTACTCACCTTTGGAATTTTTTCACATTTTTTTTTTGCCATGCCCTGTCAGCGCTCCTTGTGGAGCATATTTCTTCATGCTGTGCAGTCCTATCTGCGGAGTTACCATGGTGTCAAGCATTGCTTGACAAGTCCTTGGGCATAGGTGGTTGTAGGTTCAACCCTGACGTGGTTGTAGATCCAGTGTTGACCATCAGCACAGGAAACAAATTTTAATCCTTCTGTCTGAGGCTGGGAAAAGCGTCCCACGACCACACAAGCAGCTCATTATTGTACAATGCTCTGGGCCACAAACCAGATTCATAAAGGGCCCAGCTCCACCCTGTCTGGGCTCATAAGGCTTTTTTGGCAGCATCTCTG
Source organism: Anseranas semipalmata (assembly GCA_013399115.1). Taxonomy (NCBI): domain Eukaryota; kingdom Metazoa; phylum Chordata; class Aves; order Anseriformes; family Anseranatidae; genus Anseranas; species Anseranas semipalmata. The sequence goes on from VXAA01007081.1 coordinate 2,150,381, forward strand.
TCATTTGAAGATGGGCTTGGAGCAGCCTGGAGAAGACTCCCAGATCTCAAAGAGGCACCTCCAGTGGGAGCCCCTTCCCAAGGAGTGCATGGCTGACCACAGGTAGCTCTGCTTCTGCTTCTGTGACACTTTTCTTCTTTTGCATCTGAAGGAAACAACAGACGCCATAAAATACCCAACAGCGCTGGCTCCTTCCCCTGGAGCAGTAAGCCCAGGCAGATTTCCAGTGGCTAACATTTCCGGACATACTCCAGTTTACCAGGCTTGAGGCTTGTCAACCCAAACAAGACTGAGGCTTTCCCTCTGCAATATTAAAAAAGCAAAAAAAAAAAAAAAAAATCATAAATCCTCCTGGTACTGCTGGCTCACGCCACTAAGCTATTCCATGCCAATCCTATTGTTAAACTGTAAGCATCGGTCTCAATACTGTAATAAAATACTGCATTTGAAATTTTACAGTTCCCCATTAACCTCCTTTCTCCCCCTCACCCACCTATTACATCATCCCTCTCTCTTCTGCAGCCTGACATTGCTCTGACATAAAACTTGAAGCTTCCCCACCTTTCACTTTTCCATTCTTCCCCTCTTTTTCAGAGCCTTTAGCTGTCACTTGTGCAATAGAACAGCTGAGCCAAAGCAATAAAAGCACTGCACACCGTCCCCAAACACCCTGAGCAGTTTTTAAGCCGTACATGCCAAATACCGCTGCTTCCCACAGTCTCACACACACCCGCCCCATCTCGTCCCCAGCTTTGATTTTCCCCAGAACATGTACTTGATACCCAGATTTTTTTCTCTGTGCAGGCGCTGTTGGTCTGAAAACAGCCCTGCTTTCACAACTTGTCCTTCCAGGGGAGGGTTTTGTTCTATCTGTCTGAGCTGCCAGGCTTTTTATTCCCGGGGATGCCCTGTTTGAGGATGCTTTGTGGTCCCCCAGGAACTGGGTAAACAGCAGCTTCACCAAGCACCATCTGGGTCTGTCACCACACTTTGTGCTGGTTCTCTCCATCCCTCAGCCTTCTTCCTCAACACAAAGGTAACCTCTCTGAAGTCAGTGGAGTTACCGTAGCAGAGGATCTCAGCAGATGGCTGAGATCTCCATAAATTACCTTCCACTGAGTAAAGGCTGCGTGTTCTTCCCCTCTCCCCACCCTAATATGAGCCTGCTTTGGGCATCCAGGGAGGTGCTGGGCAGTTGGGTGTAGCACCAAAGCACTGGCTCAAGAGAAGACTTTTCCAGTCCCAGCATAGTGTTGCAGTAGGCCAAATTCAGTGCGAACATTGCCATTGACTTTGCTGGTCTTTGTGCAATGAGTCTCCATTGCAGTCTCAGCAACTGGGAAATCGGGGAGTAAAAATAGAAATGGTCAATGAAGAACAGAAAGTGGTTTTGCATGAATGATGCTCAAGCAGCGTTTCTATGTTTGAAGAACCATGTGGATATACCCTGCTTAGTGCTAACCACCGCATGGGGTAGCCTGTGTGGGTCGGTTCCCACCCCTCTTTTTTAGATGTGTGACCTGGGACAGGATGGGGAGTGGTTTGCCTTGGGTGCAGGAGTGCGCAACGAGGCGAGGGTGCCCGTGCTGTGGGTGCCGTGCTGAGGGTGCTGCTCCCCCATGGGCTGCCACCAGCCTCTTGCCCTCCTCAGTAGGCACGGCTGCAATTTCCATGCTTAAAAAAAGCTCAAACCCTAAAAACAACCTTAGAGTATGCTCTGATACTAACAATGAAGAGCTTGTGAAAGTGCCAAATTGAGTCTTTTTCTGGGTTTTATTTTTTTAACTTTACCTTCTGTTTGGTTCTGTTCTACTTTCAGTGTCAAGATGAGATTTTTAAACTGCTGCTATTTGAGTTTTGTTTGTCCTGCATAATAACGTGAATTTCTCATGTTTGTTTCTTGTGTAAAAGCTGGGAATATCGAAGACTGGCTGCATTGTGAGCTCTCCCCATCCCTGCTGTTTATACATGCACACACACCCCGAGTCTGACTCTGATCCGCCAGTGATCTCAAGCCTACCTAGATGGACAGTGCTCTCTAGGGATCTGTCTGCTGCATCCGCCTCAGGCCTTTCCTGAAGAGAGACAACTAATTGGGAAAAATTATGTTGCATTACGTGTGGTGGCTCTGTGATGTGGGCTCTCATCTGCAGGGAGCTCGGCTGAGGCCTCCCAAACTTTCTGCGAGCTTATGGCTCGGGAATGCTGCAAGGGCTGGCGAAGCGTCGAGGCAGACGTTTGTGACGTGGAGGGGTTTAGTGATCCAGGCTGAGGGTTCCAATTCTGCTTCATGACTAATTAATGAACGAGCCCAGTGTGCGGGCTAAACTGTTAACATTAGATCTGACAATGGACATCCAGGCTTTTCAAATGCTCTAATTGATGAGTTTATTTTTTAAAGGCTCAAGGGTCTTATTTACCTTTCAGAGTTTCAGCCTACACACTGTTTTTATTTTGGTTGGAAAAAAGTGCTTTGACATAAAGGGTGAACTTAGCTACCTGCATGCTCATGTTCAGCTTGCTTTCCTTCCAAACCTCCCTAAGGGTGCAGGAAAGAGAGGGGGAGAAGATGAAGGAGGCAGTGACTATCAGATTAATTACAGATGCTGGGTTAGCTGCAAAAAGTAGTGGAGAAGGAGGAAGCGAGGGAATAAAGTCTGACCTCATCCACTCTTCTTTAAAAGAAATGAGCAGGTAGGCTCGTAGAGAGGCTGTGAGCGAGACCCCAGCACCGCTCTGCTGATTTCATCGGAGGATGCCCACTACACAAGCTGCGCTTTAGCCCACAAAGGTTTCATAGCCTGTAAATGTAATTTAAGGCAATGGGGGGAAGAGCCATAGGTTTGGGAAAAGGGAGAGCTTCCCCCAAACAAACACTGAGACTCATCTAAAAATAGCAAAATAGGTTATGTGACTCCTCGGCTGCTTTTGAATTGTGTGGGAGGATCATATTTGTCCTCACACGGAGCTTGTCCCCCGTCTCTGGTTGTGGCTGAATGAGGGGACATTTCAGTATTTATTTTCTTTCTGTTGATCTCAACCAGATTGCCCATGCTCTGCTTAATGTAGCGCCTGCTGTAGAAGTGGGGCGAATATTCAGTCACATTAAAAATAAATCCAGAAATAGCAGCTTATAAATTTGGATTTTTCTCCTATTATTATTTATGGGTGAATCCTGTCAGATGCATAAATACAATATCTTTGTAGGCCGATGCTGGGATTTATATCAAAAGCATTCTAACATATACTTCATGTACTCAGCTGCAACTATTATAAGCTATTTCATGTACAACTAGAGACAAATGATCTCTCCCATGTTTGTCTTAACGTAAAATGCAGTTGGGTTGCTCGAATTTGCTTCCAAACCTCCTGCATGGGGGAGGGGGGCAGGAGATTTATGCCCCTTTAATATAATCATTTCTAAACATATCTTTAGACAAAAAATTTAAAATCTGTGCATCAAGAAACACCTCTATTAATTTCAGGATACACCATTTTATGCATTTTTTCTGTGCATTAAAAAAAGGGATTAAATTAAAAAAAAAAAAAAAAAGAAAGAAAGAAAAAGCTCTTACTCTGTTCCGAAAACAAATTCTAACAAGAACATTTTGAAATAAAATCCCAGAAGGCAACAATCCCTCCAACAATTAAACTGGGAGAAGGTCCCCTGAGGGCAGACCAACAAAATTCAGTAAAAATAATTGCCGTGCTGGGTCCTTGCTCTATTTTAGCTGAGTATAAGCAGACACACAAAAAATAACCTACTGAGAGCAAGAACATTCCTACATGAAACAGGCTAACAACAGAGCCATGTAACTACCTGGCCACACCAGTCGGCTTTTGCTGGCACGCAACACAGATTTTTATACTTCAGCCAATATAAAATAACAATCAGGCTATTTACAAGGCTCTGCCAAATATTAACCTTATATCCAATTCTCTTCAAACCTTTCAAAGTCTCTAATGCGAACCATACAAGTTCCTCATTACCTGATAATATTCTGTAACTAGGATGTTATGGGCTAGTTATATTTTTTAAAAGATGGTGTGTTTATGCAAAGATAATGGTGCGGTGCATTTTATGCTGAAAAACTCAACAATTAATTAATTTATAATCCCTCTTTACTCCCCCTCCGCAAAATAGAATAAAATAAAAGATTAATTTGCTGGAGAAAACAGGTTCATGTTTGCCCTTAAGACAGAGGACAAAATTACTTTAGCATGTGTACCGTGGTTAAAACAAGTTAGATGCATGCGTGCTCGCAGCCAGGTGAGAGCCATTGTAGAAGGCAGCTGGGAACGAAGAAAACGCACAGCTAACTCTTAAAAACTGAAGATTCCCCCCCAGAAAGCAAGGTCGGGCGTGCAGGGAGCTACAGGGTCGCTAACTGTGAGACAAAGGCTTCGTCTCTGACCGCGGGTAGCACTGCACAAAAAGGGAGCACTGACAGAGGAGCTGTGGGAAGGAGGAGGAGGTACGGCGCGATGCTTCAGCCCCCTCTTTCTGTGTCAGACACACTTCCCTGGCTTTTCGCTTTCATTCTTTCCCTTGCGGCTTTTTCTGTCGTGCTTCCCCTGGAGCTCCTTCATCATTTCGGGCGGGCAGCGAAGGGGCA
>VXAA01007081.1:2155040-2249548 GCA_013399115.1 Anseranas semipalmata
CGCAGGATGCGCCTGTTCCCGCCGAGATCCGAGGGCTTCGTGGCTGCGCTCCTCGCTTCTTCCTCAGCGTCTGCGGATGTCGTTCTGGGAACGCGCTGCACGGAATAGCGGGTTTCTTGTTTTAAAGGGAGCCTTTGAGTCTATTTCTTTAGACACGTTTTTACCAGCAGTACTTTTAACAATAGGTTACCAGATCCATCACACAATCTGACTAAAAGCCCGTATTTATTTCCCTAATTTTATAAACATTTAATAGGTCCTTATTAAACACATCAGCCAGCATGATTTAATAACACAATCAGTCTAGAAGTTTAAGAAAATTGAAAACAGGATTTGAATGTAATACAGCCACAATTACCGGAGATTATAGGCAATCATTTCCATATGTCTGCAATGGGGAGCTGCTAATCTCTGTTTGCGTGGAGGTGATTTCCTCTGGAACACTTCCCAGCCTTCAACAGCGCTAGTGCTGAACAAATTAGATTTGAAAGTCCCCAATTTTATGACTAAGGTAATATACTCTGTGTATTTAGAGAAACACTGATTTCCTATTTTAACTGGCTTCCAAATGCTGGACAGAGACCTCTGCTTCATTTAGTTTGGCTCTGCTAGATATATGGTAAAAGATTATTTTTTTTTAAAGGGTCAGCACATGTATTTTTGGGTGTCTCGGAGATATACCGCAAGTTCCCTCTATCCATAAGAGGGAAAGAGTTAGCATCACGATCCAGTGACATCATGGCTGAGGAATGCGCAGCAATTAGCCCTGCAATACTGCAGGCAGCCTATGGCCAGGGGACAAGCAGCTCCCTCCTCCTGCTAAACTTTAGGAGTCCTAACACCTTATTCCCTGACCTACCGCTTATGAGATCCTGAATAGCGTCACTTATGTTTTGTGGGAATTCATCTGGTAAACTAGGCTTTTTGTGCATGGCCTTGGCTCAGCTTTGGCAGTTACTGTTGAAAATAGGACTGCTGTTGGGAAAGATTTCCTGTTCGGAGCAGCCAGGAGCTGGGCTGATTTCAATAGGAGCCAGTGACTGGTGGAGATGGGAGAGCTGCAGGGAACTTTACAGCTGCGAATGTGCCAGACCCGTTGGGGGACGTTGGGGGCCTGGCCTGACGGTGTCCAAAGCATTTTTAGAATTTATTTTGTCAAATGATTCATGTTTATGAAATGTTTACGACAGTCATACCAGAGAACTCAAACGAGAGCAAGACAGGCGAAAGGAAATCTGTGCTAGCCAATAATGAGGGACAAACAAAGGAACAACTGGATTTCTTGTGTGTGTGCACACATTTGCAAACCACGTCATTGCTTTCACCTCCCTGTTGCTGGATCGGGGCATTGGTGAGCTCCTCAAATGAACCTCCGAAGAGGGATAGAAGTAGGTTGTGCTGGGGAGAGAAGGAAGGTACCCATGCAGCTGAATATCAGCTGTTCTTATCTTTCTAGTGCTTATATTTTTGCACTATTACAAAGGGCCTTTCTTCAGGGAATGTGACCCCATGGACTGAGAGTCACCCCCCACAGCTTCACTAAGTCAGAAAGCTGATACTCATGCACTGGACTAGGAAATGATAAAGAAGATGCCTCTGCTGGAAAGACTTGTTTGTGGCTTGGTGATCTCCTTTCTCAGCTGAAGGAGCAAAAAGTGGCCCTGAACAGCCCCAAGTCAGGTCTTTAGCACATGCGTAACTCCATCACTGTTTGGGAAAGCACTTAAGCACATACATGATTTAAAACACATGCTTATTTCACCTTGACTTCAATTCATTTGAGGTGCAGAACAATACACGATGTCTGGAGACTGGCTTTTCATTGAATGGCACATGGTCTTTTAGCTGAGCACATGGTTAAGGACTTTCCTGAATCAGAGGATTCCTTAATCCCAAACTTACAATTTTATTTTACCATTTCTGGTTGTAGAAAAATTTAGTATACTTAGGCTGAAAATTTGTAAAAAATAGAGAGAAGAAGGTAACTCTCATGGTATTCTTGCTAAACATAGACAATGAACCAACTCCCCNACAAACAAAACCCACCACAGAGTAGAAAACACAGTCTGGAAATACATTTTGATTAAGAGTTGGCTTGTGACAATTGTAAGCAGACTTTTAAGGTAACCAGTGCCAGTGCTTGTCAACTGCAATGACACTGTGAAAGTCACCGAAGTGAATTTTGTTACCTGTTGTCCCAATACAACAGTGATGGAAGTTACAGATGCTGAAGTATCGGGGCAACATCTTTTTATGCATAAAACGTGATGTAGACTGACCTTGGACATGATGGCTGACCCAGACTGAAATTCTATATAATGAAATAAACAGTGACAGGATTCAGTAGATAAAGACATTGGGTGTGTCTTTTTTATTTCCAGATAGCATAGAACAAACCTGGCCATGTAATGAACAGCTATACCATAGTATTCGTTTGAAAAGCTTGCTTCTATGATCTGTCTTCAGCTTGGTTAAACCAAAAGGAAAAGAACACATTGGTTCTTGTAATAAAATAAATGTACAATCCCTGCACATTACTGCCTTTGTAGTTGCTTTTACCCTAAAAAATCCAGCTCTAATGCACAGTATATTTTTCATCATAAACTTGCTCATGTATGCATTCCAGATGGCGTGAAGAAGGGGTTCAGGAATTCTAGTGGCAACCACTACTATTACAAAAATAAAGGTAGGGCCCAGTTTTATGATGAACCTTGATCTTAAGGAGTTTATAACTAGACTGGCTCCAAGTTATACTTGGAATACATGGATACATTTATTACATCAGTGGATTCCTTCACCCACTTAAAAATCTGCCTTGTTCTTTTTTGAGTGAAGAGTTTGCTTGCAGTTTTAAGATGTTTCATGGCCTTCTTTCTGTGTAGAAAAAGAGTTGATTAAAAGGAAGTTGGCAAGACAGCAGCCCCCAGTATATTGTAATCACTCTCCATTTGGAAGCAAAACATTCTCCTACATTCCAGCCATCCAGGTTAATTAACTCAGCAAAACGTTATGGTGTACAACAGCGCAAACTCATTTGGCTATGTAGTTTTGATATGAAATACCTTTTGATATGAATAACTTTTTCCTTGGAAAGGTCCATTAATAAGTATTTACATCAGTACACAAAAATATGGCAATTAAGGATGCTAGAGTGGTCTATTAAGTTCAACTTTTATAGGAAAAGTGTTTTCCTTCTTTCCTTTTTAAGTTCTTGCCAACAAGAAATATGAGCTCAGCCGAAATAGGTTTTAAGAAGAGCAAAGCAATAGGCCCCCATTCCGGAAAGGCTTTCAGCACATGCTTATGTTCCATTGCTTTCACTGGGATTTAAGCACATTCTTAATTTATTTGTGAACAGAGTTGTTTTCTTTTTATGGGGAAATCTTTACAATGGACACTTTTTTATGATAACTTGTTTGAGGCTACAGCCTTGTAAACTGGAATAAGGGTGGCACGGTGTGAGGCAGGAGCCAAACCTGGGAGACAGAAACTGGGATGTGAGGCTGGGCATGCCGGGAATCAACATGGGGATGGAAAGTCCATCAGGAGAGGAATCAGGGATATGGCCAGGAATGAGGAGTACCACGGGCCCGAGTGAACTGCACTGCAGAGGCACTGCAGGTAGAGGTAAATTCTTGTACTTTTAGCCAAAGTAGTGGTCTAGCCTATGAATAATCCAGAGGGAACTCACCCCACCTGAAGGTGATCGTCTTGCTTTTCTGAAATGCACTTTCTGCTACCACGCGTTGCTTCAGATGTTATTCTCTTTTTTTATGGTGAAGGGGAGCACAGGTGATGGCTCCGGTGGGGTGAATCCCATCCCAGCTCTCTGACTTCATAGCTCTTCTTCCTGTTTTCATGAAAAAAAGAATCCATCAAAAATGTTTGTTTACCCCTCCAGCAGTAAAGAGAGCAGGGTAAGGAATGGCCTTATTTAGTAAATTATTTTTTGCTACATAATTAAGTGGATTACCTTGAAACCAGCTCCTATTGAGCTGGTTTCTGTTGAGCTCAACCCATGCTGTTGAGCAAGAAGGAAATAGAAGCTGATCTGTCTGTCTGCAATGCTTCCTTCATTTCCAATTTGTCTTCTGGGCTGTGACTTAAAGATTCAAGCAGATCTTGGAGTAAGACACAAGTGAGTGAGCTAAACATGAGGCAGAAGCCTTTGCAGTAAATATCCTGGCTTGTGTTATTTTTTTGCTCTTTGAACTCTAAAAGCAGTTATTTGTCATTTATTTGATATCCCTTGACAATAAACATGACGTTTGTGAAGAACTAGTTACTGATAAGCTATCCAATAAGGTCAAAACATGCAAACAAATGACAGCAACAATAATATAGATGTTAACCACTGCATTCTTTTTTTTCATAACTTTTTAGATTGTGTACTACTGTATTTTTGTTGGAAGCATGTGGTACTATTGCTTCTACAATAATTTGTCTTCATGCACAGAAAACAGAAAGGATTTCAGGCATTTTATTTCCTTGTCAACTTCAATAAATGCAAAACGATTTACCTAAAAGAGCAAAATATCAGGACCAAATTTTCAAAGCTTTTTTTTTCTGTTGTCATTCAGAAAACAAACTGTAACTTTATAAGTAGACAAATGAACAAGCAAAAAACAACAACAAAAAACCTTTTATGCATAACTTGTAGGCTCATTTCCTTTGATTCCTGCAAGTGATGTCATGGAGCCCAGCTGTTGTGTTTCTGCGATGATTTCCCTTACTCATGTTTCACCCAGCCATTTCAGGCCCTAATGGAATTATTTTGAGTGAAACCTGTTTTTTTCATGGTTCACCTCCCACATCAGCTGATACCAGGAACAATTCTCTGGGATGAATGGAGAGTAGATACAGGCAATTAAGTAGGTTTTAAAGATTGTTTTTCTGTTTTGTTTATAATCAACCCCTCACCCCGATGCAGATCAGCACACTGTGGGTGTGAGGACTCTAAGGGTTGCAGGCATTAAATTTGATGTTGTCTAGTTTTCATATACTTGGTTTCTGCAGTGGAGTCCAGCAGCCTGGACACATGTGTTGGTTCCCCAGCTCCTGCTGGGGAGAGCGAGGTCCCTCCTGTTGATATTTGGTGTGAGGGAGGGAATCTCGATAATTACCTTTGACCAGTTTTATTGGCTATTCTTTGCTCATAAAAAACCACTGTGCACAGGGTTGGTTCTTGATTCATGCCACGCAAGCATCTCTCTGGGCTTCAGTATAGGATCTTTACATACTCAAGCAGAGATTTTTCACTGGGCAAATGCTTTCTTTAAAAAAACAAACAGGGTGATGGAGCTATTACCCTTCCATACCACCACCTGAAGGTGACAGTGCTGCCTGGGGTAGGGGGAATAACAGTTCAGGGCTCTTTTTGAGTGGTTCAGGTCTACATGTCCACTCTCCCAGGAGACTGTCCAGTGCACTTGGGTGGTATTTGTCTGACCCAGGGCACAGCAGATAGGCAGCAGGTAACAGGATCATCTACCACGTGGCAGGTAGCAGGATTAGGGACCTGCAGAGCTGTTTAGACTTGGTGGTTTAGGTGTCTGAGACATTTATGGAAAAACTAGGCTTTGCTGAAATATGTAAGCTGTATGCACTTTCTCATGGAGTAATTGCATGAGAAACTCCCAAGATTAAATGCTTGTGTCATTTCTGTCCCTTGTGACCACCTTGGGCTGATCTGGAGCATGAATTGTGTGGAATTCTGAGAGCTTAAATTTGTAACACCCTTGGTTTCTTCATGGAGCCGTTTTAGAAGGAATATTCAATTGTGTATGAGTGCATGTGTGTGTGTAAATATATGTGGGAAAGTAGCTTGTTTTCATTGCTGTTTTTTTTTCAGCTTTTTAATATTGCTGCTGTTCTTACCTGCTGCTGAGACTTTTTATTTTTATTTTTTTTTTTGGTCATTATTTGTACTCCCATATTAGTTGGAAGCATGGAGAGATGAAGGGGGACCACTGGCACAGGGTGGTGCAGTGATAAGCCAACGAGTGCACAAAAGCGGTCATCCCACCTTCAGTGCTTTAGCTGAGGTGTGTGTATTAAGGACACAGCTATGCTGTGGTTCCTGCAAAGTCAGGAGGCAGAGGGGCAGCTCCAGACTGATTTAGCCCCATCAAAGACCTGATCTGGAGATGCTTCTCATTCTCCCCAAGAGCAGCTGTAGTGACTCCGAGGCTGACTTGTGCAGCCCAGCCTGCTTTAATGTCCTCTTCCACCCAGTCCTTACCCAAAGTGCAGACCCTTTCAGCCTTCCTCCCTCCCATTTACTGCGGGACCTCTGCCCTGCTTTGCAAAGAAAGAAAATAAAATAGATTACTATTAGAAAAAGATGGAGCATGAGGAATTCCAGCCTGAGAGGGGAATGTAAGTGAATTAATCTCTCCTGGTGAGGAGGAAATTATTTTTGTTACTAGCAAAGGTTGTTTTTCATTGGAATTTTTCTCCCAAAGCTTTCAGGCATCCATCAAAAACCCAACAGCTTAATTTTTGTAGATACGTTTCACTTTTTAGTTGCCAAATAACCTCATATATTTAATTTTCCAGATTTTTTAGATGCTTTCAGGAAGTTGTCAAAAGAGACCCTCCCTGGATAAACTTCCTCTTCCAAGAAAGCCACTTAAAAAAAAAAAAAAATTGGAACAAAGATGATTCAAGCAGTTTTGTCCTGCCCAGAAACAATGCTGCAGCGAAGCTCTGGACGCCTTTTATTAAACTCAGTCAGAATCTTTCTGGCCCTTTTCATGTGCCAGGGTGGGGGCCACTGATCTGCTCTGCTCCTGCCGCAGCCTGGCCTGGCCTGAGCAGGCACCCAAACTCGCCGCTGTTCAGCTGTGCCTGTCCCCTTCTCCCCCTTTCTTTTCTGTTAAATGCAAGTTGATGTAACAGAAGAGAGGAGCCTGCCAGGAGGGTGTCAGAGTCAGCAATGATCACAATCAGACATTGCAATCAGATTGCTCTACCGACTCCTTGAAGAAATAACCATCTGTTTCGATGGATGCAGGGGAAACAACGACAACAAAAAAATACGGAGCTGTGTCCAGGATTTTGCATTCCAAGCCGTGCCTGGTCCCGTCAGGAAACAGGGTTTGATAGTAGTGCAAGTTTGGGACCTTTTGTACCAGCGGCAAACACCCAGCACTCAGCTAGCATGCAGTAAAATTGGGTATGGTGCATATGGCAGTTCAAGCATTTCCATTTTCCTTCTGGGACCCAATTGGATAGTAGCCTGGGGCATCTATGGAGTAGCCTTAGCCCATCTGGCCAATGGCTTTCCACCCCTTTTTTCCTTCTGCATTCACTGAGAAAAGCCTGTTGCCGTAACTGGAAGCAGCTTGGTCAGCTGGGGTAGGCAGGGGTCCACCACCCGCCCCTTGCCTGCGCCCCATCCCGTGCTTTGGCTGCCTGGCGGTGCCTGCACATTGGCCTCAGTGTATGATGTCCTCAAAGCACAGTAAATATTCCCGGCCATGGAGTGCTACCATGCATGCTACAGAGGCAAAATTCATTTATTCACTCAGGCAGGTGATGGATAGTCTGTCAATGTTTATACAGTAGACACAAGCCTAATTTTCGGGTATTAGTTGATTAACACTTGAGTCATAGTGTGTGTCCTGTGTCCAGTAATGTGGAACATCAAATGTGTGAAAAAGATTAATAGTGTGCACAGATGTTACTCAGAGGATCAATTTGTCTGGAGTTTGAAGAGGTGGTACCCTGCAGATCAATAGGAAAGGAGAAAATTAGAGTAATGTGTTGAGAGAAATCACAGCTGACTCTCTGCATGGTTAGGTTATCTGCTCCAAAAACTCAGCTTCTCATAAAGACTTTCAAGGACTGCAACAAAACCTTAAGCACTTTCTCCTATAATTTTTTTTGTTACTTATAGACCTACAGCTTCCCCAAATGGCAAGCCCTTAGCAAGGGACACAAAGCAGCCCTTGTGCGACATGCCGAGCAGCCCAGGAAAGCTTTCCCCTGGCATTTTGTATGAAAAACGCTTCCCTATATTATAAATAGCAACAGGCAGGAGGGCAATAGAAATAAATGTTGCTCTGTAAATAAGGGAACCAAAGCTGGACAGCAGAAGGGCCCTTTCTGGACAAGCTCAACTTTTCCTAAGTTTTAAAGGAGGAATGTTGCAGCACCTCTTTTCCTGCTGCCTCCAAGCCCTGCCTGATGGGAGCTGCACAGCACTTTGAGATCTGTAAGTCTGTGGAAAGTTCCCCCGTGGGAGAGGGCCAGATCCCTATTATCCTAATTATCTAGACCATGCGTGGGCAAAGCACTGGAAGAGAGTGCTCCACTGAAGAGCCCTGCATCTGCAGGAGAAGGACACGTTGACCCCCTTGCTCTCTCCTGTTTCTTCCTGGCTGTGATTGCAAGGGATGGGAAGTTGTAAAGGTTTAGAAAGGAGGGAGGAAGCATTTGGGGCGAGTTCTCCCATGGGTGACACCAGTCCCATCGCCTGCCCAGCCTTTTGAGGTGCCAAGGCCGCCCCTTCGTCCCGTGTCTTGGCGTTGGTGGCGGGACAGCTGCGGAGCGAGGAGCAGCCTGCTCGCGGCTGACGTGAGTGCTCTGCCAAGGAGCAGCGCAGAGGTTCTGCATATCTGTTTATCTCTGTTATTCAAAAATGGTTCCTTGCCACTGAGATAGAAAGCAGCTTTGGACAGAAAATTCAGCACATGATGGGAATGTCAGCAGTGTTATGCTCTTTCATATTTTTTTAAAGCCTGGCTTTCTGCAAACTGACATATTTACATGCTTGCTTTATAACATTGGCATGGGATTTATGAAATCTCCTTAAAATTAATGTCTATTTCTAACAAATTTAAATTAAAAATGACCATACCCACATGAGGAATAGGATAGGAAATTTAATTTAAGGGAAAGCTGGGAATGTGTATATTTTTCAATAGACTATTTCTGTTGCAACCTAATAGCATGTGTGACTGAGTGCCTGATCCTTCCAACTTAACCTATGGAGGGTTGCACTTATTATACAAGAAGTTGCTTTGTGAAATTAGCAGGAAAGCTCAGAAAGTAAGAATCACATTTAGTAGCAGATTTTTGCAGAAATCTGGGGCCCACTCCCCCAAGTAAGGGAGGAGGAAAGCAGGGCGAAGAGAGGGGCTGAGGGACCAGGCAGGTGCTGGGCTGCGGGGAGCGGGAGGAAGAGGCAGGGTTAACAACAGGCTGGGCAGAAATGGCTTTTTCCTTCCCTACGTCAGGTCCAGGCCAGCTCCTCGGTGTAATTAGGAGCCCTTCATATATATTCCTGCTTCCAGAAACAACCGTAGCTTCCTTGCTGGGGAATGGAGTAAGGCGCTCTGAACCATCATAAAAATGGTATATTCTCAATTTCTCCGCACAGCCAGTAGCAGCTGAGCTTACACACCCCAGACCAAAGTCCAGAAGCCACACTTGGCGATAGGTTTCCTGCACAATATATTTCTATAGACAGCTAGCCCGCTGCTAGTCTGCTGGCAGTTTTGCCTTTTTCTTGTAAACTGTTCTTATGTGCTACAACACATCTGGGCATTCTTAATTCTGCGTCTCACTTCATTACCTTTCATAGGAGACTCTGGGTTTACAGCAAAAGAATCAATAGTTTGAAAGTTTTAAAAAGTGCAATATTAAAAATTTAAAAGAAACCAGGAAATCATAGTCTCCATTCAGGGGGGAAAAAAAAAAGACAAAAACTTTTTCTTTGGGTAAGGATTGGGGGGTCAAAAGTAATTATCTTTATACATAGCAGTTTTGGATTTCTTCATTTTTTTATTTTACTAAATCTGTGTGTGAGTACGCTTGTCTTCTGGAATCCACATTAAATATATTAGAAGAGTTCAGACACTGCACGGTTTGTTGGCAGCGTTAGTGTGAAGTGGACTCCAGCACACAATCTGTTGCTGTTTACAGGATCGGGAAGCGGGCTTTGGGGAAGCAGGAGGTCTGAGCGGCACGTCCCGCGGCCGAGCCCCCGCCTCCCAGCGCGGGAACCCCAGCACGATGTAGCTGATTTCAGCGGAGGATCAATTCCCCGCTGCAGTATTTCTTTCCCTGGAGCAGATCTAATTGAAATCAGATCTTTGTGCTGCGTTAGGATTCCTCTGGCAGAGCTGGTCTTGGCATTGTTTTCTTTACCATTTTTCCTGTTACTGTTAGTACCAATCACCAGAACACGGCAGCATGGAACAGAAGAGAAAAGCAACATGCTGTGAAATTGTTGAAATAATTCAAAGGTTTCCACAGGAAACATCATCTCCAAATGCTCTAACGCAGCCTCCCAGATACAAATATAGTGCAGGGAAGAGAGGGAGGGGGTGAGAAGGGAAGGGAGAAGGAGATTTAGTGATATTAAGAGGCTGAAGCAATCGTAATGATTTGTAAATTATACAGCCGGTCGCGTTCCCTGTATAACGCGCTTCGTGTAGCACCAGAGAGAGGAGCAGATGTCTCGACAGCGCTGAACAGCCTCTAGCCTGGCTCTGTGGTCTGCGGCACACTCAGTGCTTTGTTTTAAGTGCTATCATTAGCCTCTTTCTGTCTTTTTCTTGCAGAGATTAAAGTTTGAAAAATGAAAGTTGATTACGGAATAAAAGCATGTTTGGTTCAAAAAGGAACCTCAGCTTGTGCAGAGGGCAGTATCAATAACACCAATGTTTTTATTGATTGATATTGTTCAGTCATTCAGGTAAACATTTTGTTTTTAGCAGATGGCATTCTTTCAGAGTAATTCATTCAAGCTGATAGTATCTGTATCATTTTGCTGTCTGTAACACTAAAATACATTTTATTTTAATATTTTAAAATGGAAAGTCAGTTTAATTATTTTAAGAAACAAAGCCAACATGTTTTTTAATCCTGAATATGTAGGTTAGATTTCCAAATTAATATTTTGGTTCCTAGTTGTAAGACATTAGATTTGCAGAAGTGTACATTTTAGGAATGGTTAAATAATTTTACATTATAACTGTTTCTAATGGAGAAATAACTATTCAGCTAATCAGGATTTTCCAGAAGTAATGCTTATGCTGTTTGGAGAAAATTTGGTTTTGTTAGAAGAAATGGAAAAGCTTTCTGTTTCTGAAAAGAGCATTTTGAAGTTTTCATAGTTTCATTTGAGCAAGAAAGATAAATTCTACACAGGACCATTTTAATCAAAGTCATTTTTATTTCATTTTGGCCGCAATTTTATAACAAGAAGGAGGAGACCTTTCTGCAGCCAGTGCTTCTGAGCATCCAGAAGTCCCCCTGCCATCCGTGGGAGTAGCTGGCACTTTGGAAATTAGCTGTTTGTATTTAGGTGTTTGGTGGTAAACAGCCAGGTCTGAAGCATTTGCCTTAGGAAGTTGCCTCACAAGAGCAGAAAATCCCTCTCTCCTATTGTCTTTGGGAGCTCAGCAGTTTCTGGGAGCTCCCAGCACCCCGCACACAGGCTCTCTTTGTCTGTAAACAAACTTCAGCTCGGCTCCCCCCCTCCAGCTCTCTAATCCTTTGCATGAAATCATTACCAGCTACTTGCAATGAACATGCCATTCTTCAGCTCACAATTATTGTTGTCAGCTTCACATAACAGTTCATCCCTTTTCTGCTTAATCAGAGGCATTAGATTTCAGGTATTCATGGAAATGGAGAAGAGTTTTGAGGTTTCCAAATACTTCTCTTAATGAATCTTATGATATTTTTAACAAAGAGGTCAGAAATACATATTTTGTTCTTTTCTAAATGTTAACAAAACACAGAAGAAGACAGAAAGAAGGGGTGGGGGGAAGCAAGCTTCCAATGATTTTAGTCTGGTGACTGGATGTCCTTTGTGCATCTGTTCAAGTATTTTGTGGTTTGCATTTACGTCTGTATTTGCCCAATTTACAGCTTAAAAAAAATCAATAGTAATGTTATATTTTCATGAAACCAGCATTTTTTTTTTCTGAAATCTCATGAGTAAATTAAATTTCATCCAAGCTGGATTACATCCAAGTTGGATTACAGTTGCAGGCCCTGATCCTGCAAGTGCTTGTGCACATGAATATTCCCGCTTCGCCTTCACCTTACACTGGGACTTGGGAGACCTGGAACCAAGTTCTAGGTTTGCTATAGCCTCCCTTTTGCCCAAGTCACTTATTTGCTCTGAGTCTCAGTTTCTACTATCTACTTAAAAAAAATAAAATAAAATGCAGCAAAAAGAATAAAAGTGCTAATATTGCCAGTCAACTTACTGGTGATGTTGCATATATTTGTCATATACATTTATGAGGTATCACTTGCTATGGTCATATATGAACTATGAAATCATAAAATATATCAAATATTAAAGTAAAACAGGCCTTGATAGCTATGCCAGTTCCCATCTATCCTGAAAGCTAACATTAGCTTGTGATAGAAAAGCTCATATTGAGGATTCTTTGCTTTTCCTCTTGTTATTTGGTATCCTGTTCCTGCATCCCCCTGCTCCTGGCATAGACAGACAAATTAAAGTAAAGAAGAGTATGGCTAAACTCTTCCATGCGGGGACACTCTTTTTAATCTCTACTCTTTCAATGCCAACAAAATTGAGCTGCCATATTACAAACAAATGCCAATAATAGGAATAATTCCATTACAAAGCTTCAGAGAAGCAAATATTATGTCAAAAAAGAGAACCATTGGGGCAGATGGACACAAATGCTATTGCGCAAGGTACAGAACAAAATTGCCCATGTAGTTGAAAGACAATCTTTGCCGTAGGCAGTTCTCTAGGTTACTACATAAGGTAGTACATGAATTAAAACTGGCTCCTAAGCCTTGGAGACATTAAATGTGACAATATACTATTGCATGTCAGCTGATCTACTGTAACTGTCTGTGTACCAACTCTGCTTCAACACCTTTCATGCCAGGCTTGGGGAAGCGGTACCACCCTGCAACTGCTGTAAGGGCTAGGAGATAATAACGTATCGACTGTTGCCATAGCTCAGCTGAGGTATGCCAATTTGTTCTGCCACAGTAATCTGGGCTCCTTGTGATCTGTGAAGGTGTCAAAAGTAGCTTGAGGGAAAACGGGGAGAAGGAGATTTACCCATTTGTTCCTTTGCAGCAAAATAAAATACCCTGCCAAGCCATCCTGAAAAAAGTTGTTGGTGGAGAGATTGCCTACTGAAAGATGGAAATATCTTAAGAATGACGTTTTTACCATTCACCATAGCATAGGTCATAGCACTTATGGAACAAGTGAGAAGGGGTCCCACTGCAATAGACCCTGTGCAGGCAGAACAGTAAAAATCCAAATCCCTGAAGAGTTCACAGCCAGCAATGATTAACCAGCCCAAGGGCCTGGAAAGTAAGAATGAAACACACTGCTTAACCCTTTGCTGGTCTGGAAGCCAGTGTAGCATATGGCATGCAGCAACTTTCATTTGAATGTTCGATAAGGTTACCATGTTCCTTTGCAGTTTGCAGTTTTCATTGTAAGTGTTCTGTGACATGGCAAACCCAGATCACTTTGCCCCAACATGGAACTGAAGTTTATCTGATCAAGCCCAAGCTCTAGGAAGTGAATATAGCAAATAAAGAAATAATTAAATGCAAAAGAGAGATGATTAAATTAACTTCTCTATTCTCACCAAAAATTTTACAACGTTGCTATCCTTATGAGAATCAACTCTGCAAAGTAATGCAATTTATCAGATATTGGACATTATGTATACCAAAGTATATGCATACATTCTTCACTATAACAAGATATATATATATATATATATATATATATATATATAATGATTTAATTTCTATATAAACCCTATGCATCCGACACATCTTTTTCAGTGCATTGCATTGCTATTCCTCCTCACCAAACATCAATGACTGCAGGAGACAGACCTCCCTTCCAATCAATGGATGCACATCCCCTCCTTGAAAGAAGACCATTATCCTATGGTATTTAGGTGAAAAAGCACCCGATAGGATCTTAGAGTGGTTGTGGCAAAAAAAGATCCACTGTGATTTATGCGAGGTGTATTGGGAACTGTCTGATGTGAAGTCAGCAGCTGAAGGGCAATGAATAATTCAGCATTAGGATCCGTCACATCATCTCTCTTCCCATGTTATTGCTGTTTTTACGTAATTGCAAAGTGAAAAATAAATTGATGTCATAAAGAAAGCTGCATCATTTGTCTGGAAATACACATAAGAGTTATAGGTACATTTCTGCTGCTTTGTGAGCCCTGTATGATCTTACTGTGTGCAAAATTAAAAATGTGTCTTTATTAACAACTTCTCTAGGGTTAGATGAGTGATCCGTGCAGCATGTCATCTTTTACATTGGTATTAGCAACCTGCACTGATAGAGCATGATGTCTCTAAATTGCTTCCTTAGAGTACTCCAGTGCCATTGCCCTTGCTCTGTGCTTCTCTAGCAAAGCTTCAGTGCAGACCTGGAACTGAGGCGTCTGCCTGTATCACAAGGGAAATTTTGTTTGTTGAACTGTGGACAAAAATAAAGCCAGGTGGAAGGATTCACCTGCCTCAGGGGAGATTTGGAGAGAGAAGTTGTGTACAAAGTTGCATTTTTTTTAATCCGCAAATCAAAAATAAAGAACCCGACAAAAAGATAGGATTTGGTAAGCAGGCTGTCTTGTACAGCATACAAAGCTCAGCTGGCTGGCTGGATATATACATACAGAGATATACCTATATACCTACATCTTGTGCTTTCATAGCGTTCTTCTTGCTCAAAGGAAATGGCAAGTGGAGGAACCATTTCAGGGATAGTTTCCTTGCCTGTGGATTGTTCTTACGTTTGGTACTGACTCCCTGCACAAGGTTTAGGTTGCATGAGAATCTGAATTGCCCTAAAGTTCTTGCATTTGGAGCTGGAGGTTTGAGTTTTGCGTCTTTCAGAGAAAGGTCTAAAAAGCAAAGTTGAGATCAGAACCAAAGAGATCTCAACATGGGCTGGGAAAAGATCTGACTTACTTGTTCTCATTTTGTTTCATCTCCAGTGGTGGAGAGTGCGTTATTCATTGTTGTGTTTAAGTATGGCTTGTGCTCTATGCCTTTCTTACTGTTATTATGTCATGACTGGAGGAAAAAAACGACTTTGGTGTATTTCTGCCTTTTAATCTGAATTGTTCTAAAACATGTCATAACCAGCTCCAGCCTCTGACTCTCCTCTCTACTTATACAGTCCCTCCTCTGTTCTTGACTTTGTCCTTGCTTCACTAACGCAAGGCTGATGTGAGCAAATGCTATTTCTTAGGAAAGTTCTGACTCAACAATGTAAGCTTTTCAAAGGAGAATGAATGCAATCTGTGAACTGAATTGGCAATGCAGGCAGATTAGAAGAAATGCTATGCAATACCCAGATCATGCCATTTTAATATCTAAAGATGATTGCTTTTAGGAAGGAGACAATAGGTTTAGCATAGAGGTGACAAAACATATTCTTTTTGCCTTTCCTCTTGGTAAACAAACTTCTTTCAGAAATGAAATGAAGCTGTATTATGCAACAGTGATGGAAAGGGAAAGACATGGCATGGGGGCTGTCCTCCAGCTGATAAGATAATAGGTATTTACCAACGGGAACCAGCGGGCTGCTGAGACCTCCTGATACCTGTCGTATTGCAGGGCTTCGCATTCTTTAAGTTAGGTTGTCAAAACTGAAGGGCTCTGTGTTTTTTTTTTGTTTGGTTTTTTTTTTTTTTTCTGTTCATATTACTTGCTTTTCTCAAAGGTCAGGTCAGTTGGAAAAGTCTTCAGTTTTAGGACAAGGATTCTTCAGAAGTCAGGTTATAAAGAGATTTGATTAATGCTCACAGGTTTATTATTTCTAAAAAAAAACAAAAACAAAAACAAAAACAAACAAAAACAAAAAAAAATACTTATTTCAAATCTTTGGTTTTTCCTTATTGGCCTTCAGCACGTGCATTTTAAATCCTTTCTCAAGCACAGTGACAGTGTGCAGGAAACATCCTGCACTTTCTTTTCCTTTTTTTTTTTTTTAAAAAAAAGAATGAAACCTAAATTACTACAGAGTCACTTAAGTAGAGAACTGGAGCTCTTTAAAGAAATGAAAGTATGCCAAGCTCTCAGTAACATGGTGAGGTTTGGTGGCACTGCAGCAACTATGGACACAGCAAGTTCTTACTGGGGTTAAAATAGGACAGAAAAAGAAAAAGGAGAATATTATAAGTTCCTTTTTTTCTTATAGCTACTACATCTGTTTTCTTTTCCTTTCTTTTCTTTTCCTTTCTTTTCTTTTCTTTTCTTTTCCTTTCTTTTCTTTTCCTTTCTTTTCTTTTCTTTTCTTTTCTTTTCTTTTCTTTTCTTTTCTTTTCTTTTCTTTTCTTTTCTTTTCTTTTCTTTTCTTTTCTTTTCTTTTCTCGTCTCATCTCGTCTCGTCTTTTTTTTTCTTTTCTTTTCTTTTTTTTTCTTTTCTTTTCTTTTTTTTTCTTTTTTTCCTGCTGAGCCTATTAGTTTAACGCTGCAGGTGTGGCCTTCCCTATCAGGTCATACTCCCTCGTGCTGGCCCTTGGCCCAGCTTCTCCTCATCGGGTCTCTCTGGTTTTCTTTCTCTCTATGGACCTCCTGGACAATGTTAGCAGGTGAGCGTCTTGTGGGTCCTGCACCATCATCCCCTTCCTCTGATTGCGAAGACAGTTCTGTCTCATCTTCCCTGGTCATCTTATACTTCCCAGCATGGAGGGCTCAGCCACTGCAATTCCCACTAAAGGATGAAAGGCAAGTTACCAGCTTGATTTTCACTGGTCTAAATGACCCAGCACCAAAACAATTTTGTTTCTGAACTCCCCCTAAAGACACAACAAACTGCAGGTCCAACACAGTGTTTACTACAGTGCTGAGTAACAGGATCTACTTTCCGTGCACAAGCAAAAGATTATTTTTGTCCATGATTCCTGGAAACTTACCGGTAATCAAAGCAAAAACTTGACCATATGAACAGCCACAAAATATTTTTCCATGGAAGTAGAAAAATGACACAGCTAAGAAGTAAGAAAAGTTTGTAGTTAGCTTCCAAAGACAGTTTTTTTTTTTAAATGCAATGCTACAAAAAAAAAAAAAA
Source organism: Anseranas semipalmata (assembly GCA_013399115.1). Taxonomy (NCBI): domain Eukaryota; kingdom Metazoa; phylum Chordata; class Aves; order Anseriformes; family Anseranatidae; genus Anseranas; species Anseranas semipalmata. The sequence continues at coordinate 2,172,112 of VXAA01007081.1, forward strand.
CAAAACTGAAAGTGTCCTTTATAATCTCTAAAAAAAAAAATGCTTTACCATCTTGAAAATAAAATCTCAAGCAAATAACAACCTCCTCCTGCTCACCCTTATACCAACAATCTTGAATATTTCAGGGACTGTAAATAATGAGGACTCAGTTATCTTCATGGAGACAATGATGTTGTTCTTGAAAACACTTAACTGGGGTCTTGGTTTTAAGGAGAAATATTCCTCGGTGCATTATTGCTGTGAATTGTAAGTGCTGAGTTTCCTAGCATTTCCAAGTGCATGCTTCACATTAAAATGTAGGGTTTTCTTCTAATTTCTTATCCGTTAATGGATAAATTCTACTGGGGTTTTGAATGCAAAGACATCAGAAAAACACATTGATAATTTATTGTAGTTTATAAGCAAAGTTTTCCTGAAGTCCCTTGCATATATTATCTTGTAGTTGGTCATACAAAAAGTAAACCAGAAGTGTCACCTGAATTCTATTTCATTACATGTACCTTTAACACTGAGGAACTGTATAATCCAATATAGGACGTAGGTGAGAAGAGTCTAATCCAAACCAGAAGTTGATATCACATTCCTTTTTCTGATGCTTAATTTCTAGCAGTTCCATGAAAGTTATGTAGATACTTTCCTGATGTGGATAATAAGGTCATCTCAAGTGTGTGTTACCTGGGCTGTGCTCTTCTGGATCTGTTTGGGATAGTGGAAAAAAATTACTTCTATCTGTTACCAGACTTGTTGTGCACGAGAGATACTGGGGCGGGGGAGGTGAGAGGAACCAACAGTTCAGCAGTTGTGTTCTCGTGAGTTTAAATTGGAGAACAATCATATGTTTCCTATAAAACCTGTTATAGCTGTTGAGGAGGAGATTGTGAAAGGGGTCTTGTTTGTTTTTATGCCTGGTTTAGTTTCTGAGAAGCACTTTCCTTTCCATTTGGACAAATAACTCCAGAACAGTATTGCTGAAACTTGAACACCAGTGAGCTTACCTGGCCTACTGTTTCCAGTTTGGTGCAAGTCCCAGGGATAAATAAATGCAATTACTGAAGTTTGGTGTGCCAAGAAAAATCTGCCAGGACTGACCATCACTGAATCAGAGCTGTGGGAACGTAACCTTTCTGCTTCGACTGCATCTGACTGAAACAGGAACAACAGGAGGCTGGAGCAGAGGCTTTAAGCTGTGACTTTATTGCTTCTGTTGCTGTTAACATATAGTATTACCACAAATTGTGCAGCCCAGGTTGCTAGCTTTGAGGCTCCAGTCTCAGCCTCCATGTACAGCATTTTCATTGATCCTTATCTAGACAAGCAACTTGTTTCGCTGCTAGGATTATAATCTTCTTTAAGAGACTGATCAGCACAAGCCATGTTCTTTCCTCCAGCGCAAAAATATACACTAATTAAAAATGTTTCTAGGCAGCTGGCACTGGCGTATGAGACTAAAAGAAGTTCACCTCTTCTACAGAGAGGAAAGGGAATCCCAGTAATAGAAGAGTTTATTGTCAATCATTTAAGGTCAACATGAATGCTGCAAGGTTTGGGTCTTTTTCTTCGTGTTGCTAATAAGAACCATTTAGAATATGACACTTTCAAGCAATTTCTATTCCCAGAAAACACAAAACAAATGAAACTGAAGTGTTCAGTTCAAGTCTATAATGTGGCATACAAATTAGTATGTAAAAATTAATTAGTATAAGGAGGAGTAACATACTGTGGGCCAAATTCTTTGGTGACTTCAATGGGAGAAGTGCCTGTATACCTGAGGGTAGCATTCAGATGCCCCTTTGATCTTAATTTCTGGAGCTCTAGTGCCAAACTTTATTAAAGATTAATTCTTAAAGCCTGTTTTTAAATCAGGGACAGCCATTCCCAGTGGCTGATGCAGAGTCAGCAGCTTGTGTGCCAGTGTCCTTGTGGGGGCAGAAGGCTGGGGCATGGGGGAGTAACAACAATCATTTTTTAACCGGCTTTCATTTCAGACTAATTCTTAGTTGAATTTGCAGGGTTTAAATCTCTGATATCAGGCAACTGCCTCCCTTCCCTCAAATGCTACAATAAGCTCTTTTTTTTTTTTTTTTGTACCAGGAAGAATGATAAATTTGGATATTTATGTAGAGGTAAAGATAATTCACTGTATCATTGGTATAGTATCAAATATAGCCTGGCAATATTTGATGTATGTGTTGTCATCCATCTTCTGGGTAGTAGTGTTTTTCCTGTTTTACAGATGAGAGGCCAGGGAGGGTCACAAAACTCTCACAGAAATAAAAGGTCAGGTACCTAAATATTTTTCTGGCTCTCTATGTATCTAAGTTGACTATGGTGATGTGGGAAAAGGGGGACTGCCTCCAAGCTGGGAAGCTCTCTCAGAAAGTGTCCTGGTGTCTGCTCTCTTGTGCTGGGAACTCTGTCACAGGGAAAGATCTCTCATGATCTCAGAGTTTTGTCCCCATACAGCTCCGCTACAGGTGTGGAGCAAAGTTTCTTCTACACCAGGTAGAAAATGATCCATTACATTTTGTTTGCCTGGCATGGTGAGGTGAGATGGGTGAAGCATATGTGAAAATAAGCATCTTTGGAAATATCCGACTTGGCAGTGACATCATTCTTGTCTGTGAATGAACATTTCACTTGTGGAAGAGAATATTTTTGGCCATACAATTTTCTGGAATATGTCTTTTACTTAATAAAGGGAGCTTTATTTGCTTACCTTTTGATTAATGTTATTTGAGCTCATGACTCTTCGCTCTCCAAACAGTGTCAGAGTAGCTTCAGTGGGTATGGAAGGTCGGAGAGGTTTGGGTGATGCTCTCAGAGTCCCAGTAGAGATGTGGTTCTGTGATTCAGGGGCTCTCCTCTTCTTCTTTGGCAGATAGAGTATTGGATGCTGATCCAACATCGTAGGAGAGTGATCCTGTTCTTCCTTTGCATATCTCCTCAGCTGCTGAGCAGCTGAAGAGCTGACAGAATTAAATTACATTGCTGCTGCTGCTATTAACAAAGAGTAAAGAGAAACTGTTACATCTGGCTCTACTTCTTTGCCAGAGTCTTCATTTAATTGTTTTCTAATTTGAAGAAAACCACAAATGACAAGATGAAACTGCTAGAAATGTAAATACAAGAGTCAAATTGCTCTTGTCAGATTTCTAGTTCACAAACCACGGTAATGTGATTCTGCATATCTGACCAATAAATGAGGGCTGCAGCAAGTGGATGCTGTTGATTTCTCTCTCTACATTCGCAGTCCCCTCACTCACAGTCACAAAAATGCTTTCATTTGAAAGAACATCGAAGACGCTGACTTTGAGGATCCAGCCTGACAGCTGCAGACTTCCTCAGTGTATGCTCCAGGACAGTGTTCCTCCTTGGCAGTAAATGGGGAATCCAGATTGAGCTGGCTGGAGAAGGTTTCATTATTTATTCTCTGCTACTTACAATGATTTTTTTCACCCTTGGCTTTAGAGAGGTAATGGTGAAATATATTTGAAAAATACAGAAAGTTTCACAGGCTGTGGTATGAAGGTTCATCCAATTTCTAAATACACAATCAAAAGTCAATAGTCTTGCTCTTGTTTGAAAAATACAATCAAAATAGTAGCACTAATTGAAGATTTTTCTCTAAAAATTTTGCAAAAAGATTGATCTTCAGATAAAAATTTTAGAGCAAAGTATTCCTGAGCGAGTAGTTGGTGAAGAATAAGATTTATCCTTTGGAAAGTCCCTATGAACAACAAAGTCAAAGTTAGTTTACAAGCAGCTTGTTAGTCAAAAATAAGAAATTGACAGTTAAAATACAAAAATGCAGAGGATCTGCAAGCTAGTGCTTCTTAGAAAGTTACAGGCATGATCCTGAGCTCCACTGAGCACATTTACACAGTCAGACAATGAAATCAATCCCTAGCATGGAATTCCCTGGCTAAACGAACTTCCCAGGTAGCGTGCGGCCCCTTTATTCCTTTACAAATATGTCGGTGCTGACAGTGTCTGGCAGATAGCTGGCCCTTTTGTGAAACGTCCCTGTTGCAGCTTTGAATGACACAGTTGGCCAAGCTGCTGAAACTCATATATTTCCTTTGAAGCTGCCTCATTGTGGAGGCTAACAACCTTGCTGGATTGATCCCTATCTACTGCTCAGGTCAGCTGGCAGGTCAGTTTGAAGGACAGCTTGTTGGGACTGCAATGTCACGTGTGGGGTGTTATCAAAATGCTGCATTTCCAATCTGTTTGAGCTCAGTTTATTTGCTGTGGAGTTGTTGCAGCAAAGCTAAACATTGCTCGTGACGTGACTTAAACACAGAGCTGCAAGGAAGGAGCAGAGCCCTGGGGGGGCGAGAGGAGAGCAGCCAACAAGCACCAGTAGAAAGTGCAGCTGTCATGGAAGAGAGAGAAGTTAAAAAGGGAAGGGGAAAATAAGCCTTGACTGTCCCTCAGGGGCAGGGGCTGCTGTCGTTCCAAATGCCGACAGCTTTCCAAACCTAAACCAAAGCTATAAAATATGAAATATAATGAACAAAAGTTGGCACCCACCCATGTGTAGCTGTCAACCTAATAAAAACAAAACTATCTGGCAGCTGGCACTTAGGTGCTCGGAGATGCCAGCTCCAGACTCCTGCAGAATAGGCCTTGCCTTTGCCTTCTTGTTCTGGGTGTTTGCTAGCTTTTAAAATGTGCACCAGTTCAGCTCCCACAAAGGGCATGAGGAAAAAGAGGCACTCCCATACCTAAGCATCCATTGCATCTCCAAGGTCTTGCATCTCCAAATGAGCATCTCCAAACTGTGTCCCCTCATTCTTTCCTACTTAAGAGGACAAGCAGGTGATGGAGACTGGATGTTACCATATTTTGGTTCCACCTTCCCTGTTTTTTACTGGTTAAGCACTGATCCAGGTTGTCAAGCTAGCCCTGGTGAGTGGAGCTGACTTGCTTTTGATGTGGACCACTAGCAGATCTGATGGCACAAAGCTGCCAAAGGGCAAAAACTCAAATCCAGGACTTTTATCAATTTTGTAAAGCAAATCTTAAATAAAATAAAATATAAATAAAATTAGTTGCTAGATGGTCTATTAAAATCAATCAGAAGTGGGATTCGTGGGGGAAAGGTAGTGACGAGCCTGTCCCTAAACCGGTATTGGGGCAAATGTAGGTTCCTTCCACATTAAGAATTAATTCTGGAGAGTTAGGTCAGTAGCTCAAAGCAGCTGATGATGACACCCCTGCACCTTTGCTGTATTAGAGTCAACATTTTACCCTGGATTAAATTTAGTCTGGATTGGGTGTCCTCACTGCACATGCGGTTTGAAGCAGTCTGAAGGACCAGGTATTGATTTGGACTTCATGTTCCACAAAAGTAGAGGCACATTTGGCATGTACCTGGACTGAAGCTTCTCATATAGTTTCCTCCAAAAGGAATCCCACATGTAGATGAACCACTTTGTGTTAAAAAAAAAAACTATGCATGATAGATGGAGATGAGCAAAAGATTCACTTCAGAGCTCCACTGCTGCACCACACTGAAATACAAGCATGGACACAACCAGGGTGTTGCACAATCTTTTAAGCAAAGAACATTTCAGAATCTGGCATTTGGGAAGTCATCACATTGTGATGCTCTGTTTTTTTTAGCCCCTGCTCACTGGGGAGACTGGTTCCCTAGCTCCAGCTGAGAAGCAGACTGTTTTCCAAGTCTATGCAAGCAGAGTGAGGTACTGTGTGTGGGAGGAATCGTGGCAAAACCAGTCCTTCAATTCCTAGGTAATCCTAAGATGTTATACCCACTTTGTACCCCCACACTCCAGGAATAAATAGCTACCTGCAATCATATTGCAGGCATATTGTTTTACATTTTCTCTGAAAACTCCTCCTCATTACAAAAGAATCTACCTTGAATGCATCTCTTGCTCTCAGACAAATTGCTCGGCGGAATCTGCTGTGAATCTCCCCCTCTGCAGGTTAGAAAGTATTTGTTCATTTTTATGAAGGGCAGCCTCTCGATATTTAGTGCAAACAGGCCATCCCTTAGGCACCTGACACTCATGGCAAACAGACAAGTCTTTCGGTAAATGACAGTGCCCCTGAAGAGTGGAGAAAGCAGCTGGTTACAAACATTCAAGGGCAGACAGAGAAGATTTCCATCACAGGGACAACACATTCATGCCAGGATGCAACTTCCTCTGCTTGTCTGCCAGCAGGCTCAACCATGCTTTAAGGGCCTGGGAGTTGATCCTGTTTGTAAAAAATAGGTTACTTCTTAGGTGCTGTGAATTTGTCAGCCATCCCCTCCCAGCTTTCACTGGCATTGAACCATTCTATACCAGTTATCCCAACCATTCTGGGGCTTTGGTGGTGGTAGAAGCCAATCTTTCTGGTAGGAAGCATGTTGCCTAATAGTGAGTGCTTTAGTTGTATAGATCATCACAAAAACAAACAAACAAACAAACAAAAAAACTGATTCTCCATTGAGACAAAGTGAGAGGCTTTCCTATCAACCTGTTGACTACAATATTTGCATTAAATACAAGTTTGGAAAAATCAAGTTGGACTTGATCTTATGGGTATTTTCCAACCTAAATGATTCTATGATTCTAATATTTTAAAGGCTCCCCAAATAGGGGAATTCTGCAAACAAACACACATGTAGTGCTTCTCTGTCAAATTTGAAGTAAATGTGGCATCCAAAGAATGGTCATAAACAACTGGTCCTCTCTACTCCAACACACGCTCACCATCAGATGTCTGCGAACATACAAACATATATATATACACAAATCTACACTTAATTCTACATAGCTGTTTAAGAGCAGTTGCGTGGGCTCAAAGGTTTTTATGGCTGAAAATAAATTTTCATTAAACATAACCTATGTGAAGATGTGATCTGTCATAGCCAGCCTACTAACGGTTAGTTGCAATATACCTAAATAGGTGTGCTATGTATTGTTTATCTGGCTCTTATATGTAATTAGGGTTGTAATAGAAAGATTTGCTTCCAATTAACTATGCCTGTGGGTCTGCCTAATGTCTGCTGAGATCCCTGTTTTATGTCATTCATTGCAATTGGGAGGCTATTCAAGTTTGCTCTTGTATTTCCATGTGCTCTTGTGTCAAGAAAATAAAGGAGCAAAAATGGAAGTGTGCTTGTATAGCAAACATGAACATCCAAGTGAAACTATAAGGCCAGCTAGTCTAGGCTTAAACCATGGATCCTTAAAATCGGCATTTTAAACAGTCACCATGTAAATCCTTTTTTCTGACACCAGAGACAACCTTGATTTTTCACATAAGGTATGCTGCAAACCCCAGTGAAGGTGATTTCAGCACAGAAATCAGATATGAAATATTGCCAGTGAGGGTAACCCACTGCTAGAACCTACTCCCATGGGATATGGGAGATATTGGTCTCATTTTAGCCATTTACAAGTTTGTGTTCATACTAAGCTACTTGTCCCATATTCCACAAAAGCAAGCAGTGAGAGAAGTACCTTCAGAGTCAGTCCAGCCAATCTATCTTGAGTTACGTTGAAATCTGTGCAGAGGTACCTGCTTTTCTCCGTGTGCTGCTGAAGGAGACTTAGTGGCTAATTTAGACTAGGTGGCTAACTTCTAGATAGTTGAATTTTGGATGAGTTAGTCCTGCCCATAGAGGTTTCCAAGTCACTCTCGCTGAACCACTAGATTCCTGGTTCAGATGCCTGGATTGCTGACTGTGTACCATACAACGTGCAATACAGAAAGTCAGGTTGGATAACAGGTTGGATAATCACTACGGTCCCTTCTACCCTGCTGTATGCGCTTTGCATATTCCTTTGAAACAGCTGGAACTGAGAGAGAAGTATGATCCAGGAGGTGCTGTCTGAAGCTGCAGATGCTTTTCCAGATTTCCAGATAGCAGATCTGTATATGGGGAGAGCTCAAACAATGGACCCTTCAGGATGGTCTCTCTGGGACAGCACGCGGGTTGTTTCAGCTGCAGAAAGAATCTCCTTTGGAGAAGATATTCTTTCCCTGCTCTTGAGAAGGGGAGACAGAGCAATGTCACTAAAACAATGCCTCAGAAAGACCTTCTAGGGAGGTTTCTCTTCAGTCCCATTTGAAATGCTAAAAGCCCTTTTTTTTTTTTTTCTTTTGTTTTAATGATACATTCTTGCAAGGACTCAATCTGTCATCAGAGGGTGTATGAAATTCTCTCTGACAATTATAGGGGTTCCACCCATAGATCAAAAAAAAAAAAAAAAAAAAAAACAAAAGGAGAGAGAGGGAAAGAAAAAAAAGAAAAGAGGAGGAAAGAAAGAATAGCTCCTTGTCCATCAGCAGTCCAAGCCCAGAAATTGCACTGTGCCAAAGGCTTCACAGCATGTAAGTTGTTGTGATCATTCCCATCAGAAAATAAAATTGTTAGCTAGAAACAACTCAAAAGATTTTGCATGAGTAGCGCTTGCACGCACCCAAATTAGTAGCAGGTGTTCTAGTCTATTGTATGTTAGTTTTGTGGTGGAAAAGAAGTGTTGCCAGATCAGAGATAGAAGGGGTTCATGTCTCCTTTCCCCCCAACCCATCCTTCAGCTTCCAATCCACACAGAGCTCTGGCTTGGCCCTCCTGGATGCTTTCTTGTCATCAGCACCATCAGTAATGGTTTCCTCGCTTCGGGTATGAGTCGGGTTGTGCTCCGTGCCAGAATGCTTTGGAAGGAAATCATTCCGAGTCAGCCTAATGCCATAACAAGCTCTGCAACAGCTGCAGCAGTGATATGCTGGCAAGCTGTGTTGACCTTTTAAAATGAATAAAGAATGACTATTTCCACAGTACATATAACTCTTGTCCCAGCCCCTATCTGTGTGCCCAGACAGTGCAGGCATGCTGCTGAATTTGCAAGGAAGCATTTTTTATTATTATTATTTTTGCTTTTGTTATGTCAAATTTTATCAAAGCCTGTAAAATTATTTTGCACAGGTTAATCTTCAGAAGTTTAAAGTCAAAATATCCCACTCTAGAAGATGGTAAACAGGCTCTGAGAGGTTAAGGAATTTGGTAATGATCATACAGTGCACTTGCAGCAGGCACGAGAATAAAACCTGAGACTTTCAGGTCTCAGTTCCCTATTAATCCAAGCCCCTTCCTTTAAAGAAATGTGTACTTGAAGAGACAGGTTGTGTGTACAGTGATCCTTCACAGCAGTTTAGAGATTTCCCAAGATGAAGAATCCAAAACCCAAATCTTATTTACTAGCACTTAACAATCTCCTTCACAGGTTTGCCTTTCATCCAACGCCTATTGCTGTCCCATAAGCCTGGATGGTGGTCAAATATTTGGAGATCTTCACTCCACAGCTGGTAATCTGGCATCATGCCTTGGAGAAGAAAGTCTGTCCTGAAAAAAAAAAAGTTGTATAATAATTTAGTGGGCCCATCCCAGACAAGAGTTTTTGAGGAGATTATGTGGCATCACCAAGCTCCTGGTTAGCTCTCAGCTCGCTGGAAAGATTTCCAAGGTCCTCAGCCCTACAGCAACACATCGGGGAGACTGTCCTGGTGTTTGGATCTCCCATTGCCCTGCAGGAGATCTTTGGGCTGGAATGCAGTATGTCCTTTCATGTTTATAATTTTGAAATCTTGGAAGCTTCATTTTAGATTAAAACAAAACACAAATATCAAGCTATCTTTCCATCAGTGAGCTCTTATTGATGAAAGCAACCTGAGAGCCTTCCTTTCTACACCACCAGCACCGGTTTAGAAATCTGGAAATCTGGCTGATGCTTTCTGCTCAGTCAGAATCTCATTGTACAACCCAAAGGAAAACACTATTTGTGCACTTCGGTTACCCTTGAGGAAACAGGAGGCACCAGCACTTCTTCACCTCACCGAATCATGGCAATGTAGGTAGTAGGGCACTCAAAAAAAAAGCTGTGTAGGGTTGTACAAATGGCATAGGTGTGTATTGAATTTTAGCTATTTCAGTGATGCAGTAGGAAAAATTGATCTATGGACCCAAAGCATACGATACACCAAGCTTATAGGGAATAAATATATTTCCATCAGTGTACTTTCATATTACATCTATATTCAAAAAATGTTGATGAAATTGTAACAACTACATTGTTAGAAATGTGGACTTACTGAAACTGCTATTTTCTTGCTGGAAAGCAGGTGAGTTTAACAAACTCACCTTTTTCATCACTAGATGGTTTTTTAAATGTTTGAAACTATCAAAATGCCTTCTTCCAAATTTTCAAAATGAAAAAAAAAAATCATTGTTTCTGACTTTTTATTTCAAAAAGTCACTCAATGACTACAAAAAAAAAAAAAAATTACATATTTCAGAACTATTTGAGACAAAATGTTTTACTTGGCCTGAACCTGTCTCCCACTCACAGCAATTGTCATGTCAGACTTTCATCTCAATTCAGGATGCAGCTTTTTTTCTAAAACTTTGAGTATCTTCATGAATTAAAATTTTTTTCTTGCTCAATGTTAATGTCCACTTAACAGAACAAAAGCTGTTTTTCATGGAGATGCACTAAAATCAAGGCTGTTGTCAATGAATCATGAAAGTGGGCTTGCTTGTTGAGGTTTCCATAATTCTCTAGGAAAACTCTTTATTTTTCTACCTCACCCTGTACAGGCAAACAATGTATGCTGGAGACACTGTGGTCCATATGGAGAGGAATGTTGAACCCTAGCCAGATGTTTGTAAACCTTAACTTTGAAATGTGGCACAATACCACAAGCTGTCAAGTTGTGTAAAAGCTTAAGCAAAGACAAAAACAGAATGTAATATTTACCAGATGAGATTTCTCTGTAATCTTGTTGGAATTTTGGGAGTATCCAACTTTCATGGATTTCGAAATGAGCCCTGTATCATTTTTTTTTCTCTCTCTCTTATGAAGAAGGATAGGGAAAAACAAACATGGTAATAAAAGGGAAACATATTACATGGGCAAACAATGGACGTGGAATGGCCTTGGGCGATTTCAGATGGGTATATATTTCCTTGAAGAATGAATCCCATGGAAGATGCACATTTTTGGCATCATATTTAAAGCATTTTCCTGAAAAAAGTCTATTTCTGGAACAATTTACTAAATTGGTAGTAAGTAGGACAATACCATAGTATTAACAATGTTTTTCATAATGCCTGAATTATTGCAGTAACATATGTTAGAACAGTGCATGGCTATCCAACATATTTTACATCTTCTGCCAAAAATAATTTAATTCATCCATATAAAGAGATGAGTAAAATATTTCACTACTTGAATTAAAGACATACGACTCAATCCAGAAATAAAATACTAACTCAAGGAGTCTAAGGTGACATTTCTTGCTCTCCGCTGAGAAACTTCTTATCCATGTTGGTTTTCTGTTTTTAATCTTTGCTAGCCCCTGGTATTTCTAAGGTACTGTTCTCTATGGCACCAGGCTGGTACCTACTTAGACACCCATTGTGGAACAGCATCTAACCCCACTAAAAAGTAAGGCCCTGTCTGTAGATGTGATCCCAGGGCTTTTTGCACTACTCACCTGGAGGAGCTGGGCATTGGCTGACGAGGAGCTGCTGAGACCTCACCTAGGAGCAGGGAGCAGGTTATGAGGACAGTATTCCCCATCTTACAGAGAGATTATTGCCACTAAGCCTCAAATTAATAGTGGCTGCTGGGGGGAGCAACCAGTTTCTGCCATGTCTCAGCTGGCAGAAGACCAGCAAAGGATTCTGTCCAGCTGGCATGATTTATTGCAGCCACTGGGCTGCTCAATATCACCCTGGATGGGACTGGCAGGGATTGCACTGTAGAATCTGGGATTTCTCCACTGTTTTGACACACCTCCCTGGTACTTACATTCACTGTAAGAGAGGTGCATAGCATATATGTTGTGGTGGTGAAGAAAACATTTGTTGAATGAGTGACTGAATTGGTGCCAGTAGTTCTGTCATTTCCAAAATAGCCTCAAGATCCAAAAATAGCAAATGCACAAATCTGTAAAGAATGATGGGCTATTTTGGAGCTGGTTTCTAGCATCAAGGAAATGAGAGCAGTGCATTCTGTTGAATATCTGCTAAAACGTAACTGGGAACAGTGATTTGTATCACTTTACACTCACCAGAGTCATAGAGATTGTTGTTTGTGTTGCTTTGTTTTGCTGTTTGTGCCAACAGCAATTGAATTTAAGGACTTCATTTTCCAGGAAGTCTCCATCCAGCTACTGAATCTGTGTGCACATCATTTGCATGCTCAAACAATAGAATGTGAATATAGTTTTTGTGTGCACAAATCAAGTCATTACCATGTTAGATAATTCACACTGCAAATTGAGTGCCGGCTTTCAATACTTGGCTCTCTTTAAGGCTATAAGTCAGAGGAAAAGAAAGAAATACAGAAATCTTGAGACTTTCTTTTCTGAACATAGTAAAACACCATTATAGACATCTTTTCTAGTGTATTTAGTTGCATGGAAAATACAGTCTATGGGTATATATTCATACTAATCTATTTCAGGCAGTCAGAGACCAAAGTTAGATGACAGAGTTACTTATGAAGTCAATATGGGAGCAAATGCATCTCCAGGTTGTTTATTCAAAGCACATAAATTAGATATCTAAACCAGCCAGAAATGTATGGTATGATCACGTCTTTTCTTATGACTGCATTGAACGAATATTGAACTACAAAAGCTTGTCAGCTCCCTCCCCTCCACCCCCATCTTCCAAAGCATCAGGATGCTGCAAGATCAACTAACAGCTAAGTAAGTTTTTTTTCAGCACACTACTGTGGACACAAAGATATCCCTCATTCTGAGTAAACAGTAGCTTCCATTTTCACCAGTAGCTGCTGGTTAGAGAGTGTAATGAGAGTTCCCACATAGCAAACCCTCAAGGTCCTGGGTAAGATTTCAGCTGAAATAGTTTCCTCCTAATGGAGCATGGTCCTTTATTTGAATGTTATTCGCTTGATTCCTTTCCTAAAGACCTCCCAGTGGGAGTTCCACAAGCAAAATTCTTGCAAGAATGTAGCCTGTATTTTGCCTGGAAAAATGAGTATTTGCTGAATGATTAGTAAGTCATATGTGATCAACAGGCAGCTCACTTCTATTATTTCCAGTAGAAACAGCTCCTGGAAACTAATTCTAGGAAAGGATTGGCATCGTCTTTTCTGGTTGTGCTTGATGAACAGATAAGACTTGTCAGATTGGCTCAACCTCACATATCACCCACACTGATACCCAGAATTCCAGATATTTCCACAGGGAAGTGAAGCATCTCTGATGTCTGCAGATATCAGGTAAACATTTTCCACCAAGAACATCTGGGAATATCTTAGTGCCCAGTAGGTAGAACTAGAAATAAGCCCTAAAACAAGAAGTTCAACATCCCTTCCGGAAGCTGTGTATTTTTAAAGTAATTTGTTAGTACCCATTACCCATTCATACAGATATGAATATCAATAGAAGTACCTTTCTTATTAATGAGGAGACAGAGATAAAGGTCCAAAATTTGGTTTGAAAGTTGGCTGGCTTGGATCACTGCTATAGATATGAAGGTGGAAGATAAGTGTTTGAAATCAGAAAAAAAATTGGGTATGAATTGCCTTTGAATAAAAGGTTTCATTCGTCTCAAGGTGAGCTAATACGGCTTGCGCTAAAAGGATATTTAGAAGGACACTGCAGATGGAGAGCGAGGTGGAAGGAGTGCTGTACTAATGCCTTTAAAATCACTTTCTACGAAGTAGATTGTTAATTTAGACTTGTTTTCTTAGCTGCTATTTTTTAATACAAGGCTGAGACAGAAGACGCATGAGATGTAATAATTACCCATCAAGACTTGACTTTTTAAAAAAAAGCAAAAACAACAACCTGAAAACAGAAATAGAAGTTGTGAGGAAAGGGTGGGGGGAACAGGGAATGTAATTCATTTATTCAATGCTGGTATTAAGGGAAAACCAAGGTTAAAAAGAAAAAAAGTATGTCTTTGCAAAGCTTTAATAGATATGCCAGATCCTCTCTTTTGCTTTCAGCAATTGTGGTGCATATTGTTGGCAGTGGTTCAAAGAAATGAAGTGTTCGTTCCCTGGGAATTGTCTTTCACACAAAAAAAGTAATTAGGGGAATAAAAGAATATGATGTATTAGAAAATGGGAGCCATAACAAACTACCAAGTAAGCTGCCATGGCTAATTCTTCTTAACATTCTTTTAACCGCTCTCAAACTTGTAACCGCATCCCAAACATTTCACATTTTCTATCTTGTCGAAAAATTCTGTATGGCCCATCTGATGAGGGCAGAGATGTCAAACATCTAAGTGCGTATTGTGTGTCCTAGTGACAAATATGTTCCCTTGGTGTAGGAAAAGGGCCGGAAGGTACAAAGGGAGAGAGAGTAATCTATTTATAACTTTTACAATGCCTTGTAAGAGGAGATCTTGGGAACTCTTCTCCTGGGGTGGCTGATTGTGCTCTCTCTGATGTGGACTCTGCTAAGTACGGGTAGGAATCCTATTACTGACCACTACAAAGGACTGTGTGGTTTAGTTCAGAATATAAAATTCATATTATGAATGCTGTATGGGGGTGGAGGGGGGAGGGAAGTAATATTAGCCTTCTGAAGAAGAGGAGACTGTCATGAATAATGCAACAGTGGCTCTCCGGGAGTCATACAAATGGATCGGATTTAAGATTCCTTTCCCAGTGATAAGGTCATCCATAGGGATGCTTTGCATTTCTGCAGCACTTCCCAGGTACAGGTTTCAAAGCACTATGAAGACCGTCAAGGACTGAGTTTTCACAGAACCCGAGAGGTTGGCAAGTGTTAATAAACCCCAGGTCCTGATGTGGGGAAAGGGCAGGGAAAGGAAGGACAGAAAAGCAGAACTGACCGCTCTGTTGGCATGTACGGAGCCAGCACACAGCCCAGTTCTGACCCCTGGGTTATGCTGTGTTTGATGGGATGGTTGTTTGCCCAGGCCTTGTCTGAGTGCTGACACAAAAGTCTGTGAGGACGGATGGAAGTTTATGTCAGTGTCTTTGGCCCAAAATGGGGTTTTTGAAAAAGTCCAGGGCAATTTGATATATAAAACCAGTCACTGGGTCCTCAGGGCTATCAATGTCATCACCAATGATTTTGCATGGCACCATACAGAGAGGAGCAAAGCTGCATCCTGATGGCAGCTTTTCATATCCCAGCCATTTTCAGCATGGACCTGACAGCCCATGGCATCCCTTCCCACAGTCTGTTTTGTACCTTTGTACCAGGCCTCCCAGGGCAGCTGAGATTTGTCAGCTGAAGCAAACGGGCACATTGGGCAGTCCTGGCCGTGGCCCTAGGACAGTGGCTGGGGAGGGCAGGCAGTGCACGGGGACACCCTTCCTGAGGGATGAGTGTGCTTGGGCCCATCAGCCACCAAAGCCAGCTTTGGGCACACCTTCTAGTGCCAATCCCCTGTCTATTCGGGATAGATAAACTAGAAATATCACAGAGAGCCTGCGTACTGCTTTGCCAGTATGCGACTTTCACTGCTACAAGCACCTTGGAATTCAATGCAGGACACAGAAACGATGGCTTCCTGCGAGAAACACATAACCCCATGGACTCAGAGAAGGGACATCAGCAGAGTCCCATCAGCTGTGCACCAGGGCCGTGGCAGTTACATGCTGACAGGATATTTCTGTGTGTTTCAGGGAGAAAATCAAAATTTTTGCTGCTTTTTTAAAAAACATGAATTAATGGTAGCAATAACCACGTGGCAACACATCTTTAGGTTAAGAAATATCCTTGGTAGTCGCTGCTAATGACATCTGCAACAATTCATAACTTAATGTGAACAGATAGAAGGATATCATCTTCAGACAAGGTTATAACTTGCTTTCTCCTGTGGAGCTGAGTCTATAAGAAGCAAGACCATTTTGCTAA
This sequence comes from Anseranas semipalmata, assembly GCA_013399115.1. Taxonomy (NCBI): domain Eukaryota; kingdom Metazoa; phylum Chordata; class Aves; order Anseriformes; family Anseranatidae; genus Anseranas; species Anseranas semipalmata. Next base: position 2,188,009 of record VXAA01007081.1, read on the forward strand.
GAATAAGCATTTGACCCAGGAGAGAACTGTAAGTAAACACTGGTAATACAATGTGCTTTAGAAAAGACAGTATTTTTCTGCCCCTTGATCTCACTCAGTCTTAAGCCAATTTTGGCAGGTACTGCTGTATTAAGTGGTCAGTACCCCGTAGTGGTCACACACTGTTTTACTGGAGGTCTGACAGCAGCTATAGGAGAGATAAAATTAACCCTTTGGCTCCAATGGCTACAATGGATCTTATTGCCCACAACAGGGAATGCATCAAGAATTTCTAGCTCGTGGCCTCATGGGGTTAATGGCAATCTGTTGCTGATTTCCCTGGACAATCAGAGTAGCAAACACTGGGCTTTTTAATGAGCCCCAGAGGACAATGCTGGCACACAAGGCTGTGAAGATCTGGACAAACCAAGGAAAAGTAAAATGAAAACAAACATGGACGTTTATTTTCCTAACTCACCAGTTGCAAACAAAATTTCATTTAATAAACCATGAAATGATTCACAGAGTTTCTGTATATTATTGTAAGAGCAGCTGGGTAATGTAAAAGTTACTTTCCCTCTGCTTTGTTATGCCGTCCTGTATCCAGTTCTCATCCAAACAAAGCTGTATTTATTTATGTGTTAATATATTTATCATCTTACTCATTACCATGCTTTTCTGAAATGAGTTTAGTTGTGACTTAAGTCATCATCATGTGTAGGGGATCCAACACAGTGAAATCAGTGCATCGCTGAGGCTGGAAGGGACATCTGGAGGTCTCTGGTCCAGCCCCCCTCTTCCCCTGCTCAAAGCAGAGCCAACTTTGAAATTGCATTAGGTTGCTCATAATAGAGCATGAAGGAAAATCTTTTTCTGGTCATGGACTGGGACAGATTTTCTGGTGAACTGGTTAGAGAAAACAGTTAGCTGAGTTTCAGTTTGCTTTTTTCCCCCATATCTGAAACAAACTGGAATTTACATAAATGTTTTTCAATTATCCTAAGGGAGAAAAATCAGCATGTATTTCCTATATCAGGAAATTATCCCCACTCAGGGGAACACATAAAAAAGTGCTGAATTTGAGCATGTACTTGAGTCCCACTGTGGTAAACGAGCACATGCTTTGAGTTAATCTCCTACTGAAGTACTTTCCTGATTCAGAATGACATACTGCTTGTGAACAATTTTTCTTGTACACATCCTTGATGCATACATAATGTTTCATACCTGATTTTTTACTGATGCCCCCTGTTTTGTTTTTGTTCCTTGATTGGATGAATATAAACTAGTGGAAAGGGCAATAAATCATGAGAGATTTCAAGATGGCAGGGAAAACACTGTCATTGTAAATCTATGAGCTAACATGAGGTATCTGCAAGACTGCTCTGGCTTTCAGTGAACCAAAAATTCTGTCGTGTGAATTCAGAGGTTTCACTTGATCATATGTTCACACAAGTTGTAGTATTTGGTTAAAGCTAGTTTGTAGCAAGCTGCTGTCCAGATCCAGTGAATGTCAGCTTTGTCTCACATGGTTTATAAGGTTGCATTGAATTATGGTAGAACAATTAGTTGCATTCCAACACGATGAGATTCTTATTTCTTTCAAAAGTTCCCTCACTGCCAAATATGCAAGCACATCTATTTAAAACAATACAATTACAATTGCAATTAAAGTAGATTAAAAAAAAATAAATTCTAGACTCTTTCAACCAGCATCTCCAAAACCTCTCTGCAAGAAAAGATCAATGGGTGCATTTGTAACAGCTCTGTGTGCTTGAGAATGTGATACTGATCTAATCGTGTGGTGTTACTGAATCCCATTCCCACACATCTGGGCATATGAGATAGAACATGAGATAGTCCTGTGCTCCCCTTTTAAACACACACTGATCCCACTGGTCTGAGAAATGAAGCAGAAGGGAATTGATGCTATGTGGCAAATTCAGATAAGCATCATGAAGGCATTAACACCTGTGATTTCATGCACAATGGCAAATGAATGACCAATTAGCAAGAGGGACAGTGTAATGTGGCACTATAATTATGGTCATTAATGGCACTGCAGGGTTATATCTCCACTCAGTGGCTTCTATCTTTTGGAAGGGAGTAGAGCACAGCTGAAATGCAGTAATTGAAAATGGTATTATAGGGAGAAAGATAAAAGCAAAGTCAGGAGCGGTTTTCGACTTGTAGCCATAAACTGGCACTGGGCAGCCTGCTCTAGTAGTTGGCAACCCTGCCCAGAGCAGGGGGTTTGAAACTAGATGATCTTTAAGGTCCTTTTCAACCCAGGCCATTCTATGATTCTATGAACTGATGGGGCTTCATGGACTAAAGATAGGTGAAAGGTAACTGGTGTTAGAGTTAACTGAGTAGCAGATACTCAGAAAGGGTAGAACACTCGTGGGCACTCCATGAATATGGGTAAAAGCAGCAGCAAAGGGCTCCTGTTTGCCAAGTGCTGGATGTGGCAATGGCAGAGCTGGCTCAGCCCAGGTCCAGCCCCATCTCTGGCAGCAGAATTAGGTTTGTGGTTGTCACGTTGCGTGTCAGTGAGGAGGTTTCCCTGGTCTTCCTATTCTACAGCACAGTTAACATTTCATAATGATGGCCTTTGATTTATACTTGAAGCTGTGGTGCTTGCAGTACCACATGAGAAGTCAGGATCCAAGCTGCTGAGAGGTACCCATGCCCATGTCTGCAATGATGGTGGTGATGTACTGGCCAGACGCAGACATTTTGTTTTGGTTCCTGTGCTGAAGCACATCAGCACATTAGGTTTTGAAGGCCTCACTGGGAAGAGTTTGGTCTACGTCTGCCTTACTGTAGAGTCACTACAGAGGAAACTCAACAGGCAGGCTATGGGATGAGATAGACTGGTAGTTTCAACCAGTTTTATACACCTGCAGGAACTGACTCACAAAAGGCCTGTATCTAATCCTCCTATTTGGAATCACAGCTCACATTGCTGTTTCAGTAGGAAATTGTGCTGTTCAGGAAGAGGAGATCTAATCTGCCCGGTGGAGAGGGATCAAATGATGTGCTGGTGGCTCTGGAGACTCTCAAACTCCATGAAGGAGCAGAAGTAACCTTCACAATTTTCAGCCCAAAGGACAGCAAGAAAACTTCTCTGGCTCTCCATGTTCACCTTTAATTTAATTTTGTAATATTTAGTAAACACAGTTGTAGGGCTTCTCATTAACTTTGGAATCTTATAGTCATAATTTTTGATACACAACATTACTTACCAATTAGCTTGCCTTGTTCGTTTAAATTTCTTCGCTCATATTTTAATGGGAGCTAATGATGCCTTTGTTGACTTATTTAATGTTATGTAAATGTGGCTATAAACTGTGAAGGGTTTAAAGAGCGGCTCTTTTTTTGCTTACTCGTCAGTTTTCAGAGTATGTTTGGCATCCTCACATCTGCACACATCACCCTGATGAATAGGAGTAACTAAGAAGGCAAATAATAATAATTTTGTAAGATAAGCAGTGAAAAGTATTCAGTATGAAATTTGATTTCTCCTCTTTACTGATGATTATTCTTTCTTTTTTCTTTATTTTTTATTATTATTTTTTAATTTTTATTTTATTTTTTATGAGCCTAAGGGGATTTTGTGGAAGTTTATCATGATATTAAGAAACTGTTAAACATAGGTGGATGTTTAGATTCTGCCACACTCAGGTCACCAGCTCATGAGGACACCTTGTTTAATTTTGCTTCTCAGAACAGAACCACTCATGTAGTTGTACATGTACTTTTAATTCAATATAGACTTCATGTTAAACTGAGATATGGACGGACACATATAGGTGTGTATGGAAAACACTTGCGTGCAAACACATAACTATGTATGACACACACATGTTGGTGTGTTAGATAAATTTAGTTACCTCTACAAAAATATATATTCTTACCAGACATAGTGTTTACTCTTGCACATATCTCTGGCATTTAGCTCTCTGGAGAAAGCAATGCAGCATATTCAATATCCCCTTTCTCCTCTACAACTCAGTACTGCTTCCCTTTGTCTCCTTTTCACCATCTTTTACTGGCTACTAAAGGTCAGCCAAAGGGGATTCTTAGAAACTTAGAGAGAGGCAGCCAGTGCAGTCTGTACTTGGTTACAATTACACTACTGCATGTAAAAGCTATTCTGATTGCTAATGAGTAGAAGGTGGGGAGAAGGGAGGCTTGTGAAACTCTTCAGCAAGGAGTTAGTAACCAATTCAGTACTGGTTTCTCAAATCTGATGATAATGCTTTGAAAATGCACCTCAAACATGTCGTAGAAAATTTAAATATTTAAATATTCATTTATTCTAATTTTCCTTTTGATAGTTACCAACCACTACGCATACATTTCAGCAACTATGAAGATCTACAGCACTCTGTCTATCAATGTGGATTTTAGCACAATTCACTGTAAATTAGGGAATGATTTCAGCTTCTTATCAATGTTTTAGGAACTCCTTTAAGAATTTTGATATTTAGCAATTGGGGGCTGAGAAGGAACACTTCAAACAATGAATGAGCAAGTTTTACCTCCTATTACTACATAGATCTGTTCTAAAGTTTGGTGAGCATGTGGCTCTTTCTCTAGATCAGATGCTGTTTTTACTAGTGTGGATTTACACAGATGACAGGAGTAAAAGTACATTCGTCATAAACTCTTACAAATTCTTTAACGATTTGACTTAAAAAAATCAAAGGCAAGCAGATGTGACATTTAAATGATCTGTACAGTTACTATGATACATATAATATCAAAATGTAATGGTTTGTTGTTAGAATGTGTCCTGCAGTATGTTGTCAAGACTTCAATAGGCTTCCTACCCTAGTAGTCATATAATAATGAAAGTAATATTAGCATATTAAATTTGGCATAGCATATGTGCTAGAGTAACAAATTTAGTGCAGGAGATGTCAGTGGTATTATAATAATGTTGTCTTTGATTCCCTGTAAATTGTTTCTTGGATTTTCACTTTCTTATGACAATTGCCAATTCTTTTATAGGCATTTTCAAATTTTCACACTGCTTTTTGTTAAGGATGTTGTTCTGCTGAGCACTGAAAACATACTTCACTTTTTGATTTAGTATGGCAAACAACAAATAAATCTGCATACCTGAGTAGCAGAAATGTGTATATATGTGTGTATTCTTCTCTTCGCTTAATTGTTTGGGTTTAGATGATTTCAAATGCTCCTGTCAAATGCACAATGGTGCTATTAGTTTCACTGGCATGAAGTTTAGTTTAACAGCATCCATTTGCAGGTGACACAGTACTCATCACTGCTGGGCTTTGAAGCTCATCTCAGATGAGTGGTGCTGAATCCTTTATATCATACCCCAGTAATTCTTAAAACCACTTTAGCATAACGAGACTTTCTAAGATGTGTTGCTCTATTTATGTTTCCCATGAATGCAATAGGAGCTATGCTGGTATGAAATTCAGTTCTGTAATTACTGGGAACTATTATCTCGAACCCTTCCTTGTCTTTTATTAGTGTAACACAGACACAGCGCCAATTGTATGTCATGTGTCTTTAGCATAATTCCACTTTCACTTCCTTACAATCCCATTGCTTGCTGGGGTGATTCACAGTTGAAAGGTGGCTTTTTGTGGTTACATCATCAGTGTAAAATTCTTCAAGGTGTGTGAAAAGATCTGAATGGACTGACTGCAAAACATGAGTGCCTTCTGAAAGGAATGCTATTACAATGAACCACCTATAATTCCTATAATTGACATTTCAAAGATAATTTTCTCTCTACTCTTTTTTTTTTTTTTTTTAATCCAGAAGTTGTTGAGTGTGTGAAATGAAGTTTCTTCATAAACTCCCTTCTCTCATAACAAGCACATAATAAGTTCTAGAGAGGTTACTATTGTGGTTTCTTGGTGCATGATCTCTTTGATAAAGGTAAAATAAGGATGCCTAGGTATTAGTTTGCAAGGGATATTTATTAACCTCTGTGCTAACTGGAAGCAGATGTTGGAATTACTGCTTCTTGCTCTCAGATTAAATACATTCTGCCAATCTCACCTGCCCAGCAGTCACTGGCAGAACATTATATAGTTCTGGAATAAAATGGAGTTCCAGTGCATGGTGAACGGAAGTCAAGTTTATTTAGCCCACAGTTAAAAGGAAAATTATCAGGGCTGTGACTGAACATGCAGATTTCACAAGGTCCCAGAAGTTCACATAAATTCAGATCAGTCCCCAGGCTTTTGCTTCTTCTTCAAGCTTGATCTAAAGTATCTTAGTCTCAGGGGTTTTCAAAGTAGAGCAGAAAAAGCTCATGAAAACGGGGTTCTGTTATGAGACTACTTCTACTTGCTCTTGCTGAGGTTGAAAGTTAGTAAATAACAAATTCATCTGCAAGCTTGGTTGTGAGACTAGTACTGCTGTATCACCCTTTGCTTCAAAGGGAAGGGTGAAAGAGTGTGCAGAGAAGTCTAATGACCGAGACCATGGATCACAACAAATACAGACTGTGCAGCCTGTTTAGGTTTCTTACTGGGACAAACCATGCCTTTTGTGCTGAGATCACCAGGTGTGTGCTGTGTAGATACACTAGCAGTCAGGGAGAGGGAGATAGAAGGGCGGGCTTGCTTGCAGACAGGTAGAAATGAGGGTATATCGTAATCACACACTCAAAGGACAGATAAAAAGACTAAAAAAATAAATCCACAACTTCTGCTGTGAGTGCTGAGAAGCCCTCTAAGCATAGGTCTCTTCTTTACTTTTTCCTTCCTTTGTTTGTCATACTTCGTCACTGAATTCACTTGTATAATGATTTACATTAATTAACTTGTGGAAGGATTAGGCACTTGTGCATTACCAGAGCTAGAAACACCCTGTGTTTTTAAAACAAGCTCTGTTCAGAATATACGAAAAAGACAATATTCGATCCTACTTCTAATTTAGCAAAATGCAGCTGAGATCTGCAACAGGCCTATATGCTTCAGACCCAGCCCTGCTTAGCCCACTCCATCTGCAGTTGCTGGCAAGCGAAACCAGAGGCCATTAAGAAAGCTAATGCTTAGCCATTTTTGTTGATGGATTCAGCACTAGAACAATATTTTGCAGGGAAGCTGGACAAAAATGCTGTTAGTTCTCATTAGAGATGGAAGAACTTTGTGAAGCTAGAGGTTTTTGCAAATCAATCATATTGCTTTTTAGGTACGCAAACTGAGTCTGACTTCACAAACCATTTTTTTTTCCTGTCATTGAATTCTCAGGGGTTTCCCCCTCCCTAAACAACCGATGATTAATAAAAAGAAAAAAAAAATCCAAATGTTTTTCTAGCTCAGGGGAAACCTATTCCTTGTGTTAGCGACAGTAATACCCACCCTTTAAAAAAGCTAGACCTTGCAGAAAATAGGGTAGGCTCTCTTACTGTTTTTTTTTTTCTTTTACTTCTGTTTTTCTCAATTATGTTTTTAAATATCTTTCTTTTTCATTGTGATCACTCTCTGTTCCCAGTTGTATGCTAGCTCCCACCTCCTCTCCTTTGCACCCATGCTTTCCTCACTCATAAATTTCCCATTGAGGTTTCCATTTGAGTCCAATTTCCAGTTCCATTTTTTCATACAAAATGAGTTTGTCTGCTTACTAAATCTTATGGCTCGTTAAGTGCCATTGTAATAAGACCTCTGTGGATAATGTACATATTTTCTAGAAGCCCATGATGCTGTTATTATAGCTGAGTACCCAAGCCTGCAGTAAGAGGAAACTCAAGATGCAGGAGAGGGAAGGGGTAAACACCAGACAGATTTACTGGGGGGGCTAACGGGCCTTTCGAGCCCATAATACTCCTCATCTCCTGCTCCCTCTCTGCAGTGCTGGCAGCCCCATGATCCCAGCAGCTTCCCTCTGGCTGCTCGGTCCCATCAGCTAAATGCAGCTGACTGGCCCATGACCAATACATCTGGCACAGGAGTTGCTGGAGCAGAGAAAGTGCAGCGAATGCCTCTTTTTCACCTCTCTCTGTACGCGCCCCCCCTCCAACTTGGTTGAGAGTTTCTCCCAGGAGGGAAACGTGCCCACCCCTAGCAGATCTTAGGCTGGCTTTGTCCCATACTCTTGGCATGAGCTTTGCATACCTGACCCAAAAGGTGAGTGAGTGGGCAAGCTGGAGGGGTGGAGGCGGGTGGCCACACTCTTCCATGGTGTGAAGGGGTCATGGCCATGCAGATGAACAGTCCCATGTCCGTTCCCATCGGGGAATAAACTCTGCCCATCCTATTGCACAAGTCTCATATATTCTGCAGTAGCCCTTCTGTGTTGTTGCTGCTGGCATCCTGATGCGATATGCATCCTGTGCTGTGATGGCACTGAGCACAGATCGTTGGATGTGGGGTTAGAACACACTTCAGCGTTGCAAAACGCAGCGTTAAATATTTATTCTAAGGGTATCTGTACTATTGTGTGATTAAACCCTCTCCATTATTCACAGCAATAGATCCGTTTATCATAATGACGTGCTGTCTTTTGAGTATTAAATATCTCCAAGTTGCTCTTTGAGTTTTTTTTTTTTACTTTTAAAAGATTCTGAGCTCTAACAGTGTGTTTCTTACTGAATGAGTTGCTGCTCATAAGTGAGCAATCAGCATTATCTAAATAAATGAAATATTCTTTGGGGCTCAACAAAACGCTTGTTAGGTTGAAACTAATCTGTAGGAAATGAATGATGTTTGTTAGTCTTTGAGAACACAGAAGAGATTCAGTTCGCGTTAGTATTTCCAATAGTGCCAACATAAATGTGCAAGTCTCTGCGATACAGAGCTTGTTATTGTTATCAGATGAGGGGTGGAAAGGAATGTGGCGTTATGTAATTCAAAATTATTATTCAACATGGAAATGGGCAGGCTGCAGAACACACTCAGAAAAATCTAGTTAAACGTACAGTGGATGCTCTTTAGTGGCAGAAGAAACAGCACTGTGCTGGGGGCTCCCAGAATGCTGCAAACCCAAATTGCTCCACTGAAATCCATGGAAGCCGCTTGGACTCAGCACCTTGAAAGTCAGTCCAAAATGTGATTTATTGAGTGGCTGCTCTCCTTCATGTTGTGTTTTTCATTATTATTTTTGCAAGCAAGGGCAGGCTGATAGGATTTGCTCCCTTGAGAACCATGAAAAGAGAGTCTTTGATAGCAAAGCTGGCCTGCACTGCCACAGCCCCAAAACTTTGAGAAAGCTGCACCACTTTTAAACCTCATAACTTCCCAGAGACCACCATGCAGCTTTGTCATAAAACTTTTGATTGAAAACATGCACCATCTTTCATAGTGCTCCACAGCCCATCTTTGGCCCTTTTAACATCCCTTGGACCACTGCTCACCCACAAAATGCTATTTAGATATGGGCAGTGAACATGCTCGGTTCACTCTCACATTCCTTCCACCAGCATGGGGGTTTCTATGTTGCTTCTTATTTCATTTTCTATATTTCTTTTTACTTCCAAAAGACCTTCTTAAGAGTAAATGACAGTTTTGTATTTTTGTCTATTCAGGGACGAGATGCCCCACTAGATTTTTCAAGCGCTAGTGACAGGAAAGATGGTCCATTGCTAGAGAACTACGAGTCAGGGGATAGTCCTGCTTGACAAGGGCCTCCTGTGGGACCTTGGCAAGTCATTTAGGCTGAAATAACCAAAGGTCTGGTGAGCTTGAGCCAGGTGTGCTGCCGTTTGGAGCTTCTGCTTCCACAGCAGCTAGCAAGGAAGCTGTTTAAATCAGATGTCTGAAGTTAGACATCTGGAGATGAACTTCACCTTCAATAATTACGAGATGGCAGTTAGAGACCTGGACTGGTTTCTGACTGTCTGCTGGGGTGAAAAGATCCGTTTTCCTCATCAGCCCCTATGCAGCTCTGAGCTAAGATATTTTTGGTTATAAACTTTTAGGTACAAAAGCAATTTGTAACTTGGAGGGGAAAAGACCTGACATTTTAAAGGCAAACTATCAACTAAAATAAAATGAAAGGATTATTATGTGCATATGAAGGATGAGGAATAAATGAGATATTTGTAAGTGACATATACAGATTGTTCATGGAAAAAATGATTGCTATGAGTAACATGAAAATTAGTGCCGTACTGCACTTTGGCATGCTCATGCTTTTGCTTCTATCTTTAGAGCTTGCTTTTATAGTATGGCCTTACATCTCTGTAGTTCCTTACATCTCTTTTACTCTCTGTTTCTGAGGATACTTCCTTTGTGCTTGTGAAGTCATTAGTTTATGCTCGTTACCACAATTACTGATACAGAAGTCTCAGAACTGACCTGTATCCTTCAAAATATTTTTGTCATTTTGAAAAGCCTGAAAAATCAGTTGGCAGAATTTCCTGATGTAAGAGCAGGCTGTGGACCACAGCTCCCTTCTTTGGCCCCCATTCTACAAAGTTTTAAAATGCACCCAGAAGTCCAGCCTGTGCCTTCAAAGCTTTGCAGCATTCAGCAAGGTCTTATCTACCATCAAAGCCAAACTGAAGCATATCCCTGTACGCTTTGTTGGGCAAAGAGCCTTCAGAGGTGTCATTACAGTCCCAGACCAACAGCTCTCTCTTTCCCAGATGTGCTAATCTCCATCATCAATCCATCCCTTAAAAACAAACAAGTAGCAAGTTTCTTAAACAGGAGGACTATGTTGGAAAGAGGATGAAAAACCTCGGAGGAGGGAGGTGTGAAGAAGGGTGGTAATTAGGAGTTCGAAGTCAGAGAAAAATAGAGCCGCATAGTTCGCCAACAGCATGTTTGTGCTAAGAACTTCCAGCACTGTTTAGTTTTGTTTTGCTATCTGCCATTGACTGTCACATTTCACAAGTTAAGAAACATGTTATTTCTTTGTTTATTTTGTCAGTCTTAGATAGTCTCTGGAGGGAAATTATATCACTGTTTCAGTGGAATAGGTTTAATTTGTTTGTGTCTTGTTGTCTATAGCATCTATCTAACTACTTATCTCTGAAGTTACCTCTCAGTCAAAGGTTTTCTGTTTTGTTCACATTTTAACAGGAGGGAATTTGCACTTGATTGCTTTGAACACTTCCTAAGTTTGGTCAGCTATCTATGTATTTATTTTTCTGTTCTAGTGAAAGAAAATGGGAATTTAAAATGTATGGAGCCAGCAAAGGTTTAGCTGCGATTTGTTTCTAATGTAGAGGAAAATTGCCCAAGTAATCTTATCCCATTCATACAACTAATATGGCTATGAGGCTCTGATGTGTTGAACAGTAAACACCATGCAACATACCCTTAAGAACTGTGGCTTAAAAGATTTCTTATTTTTCATCACACGGTTCTAGCTTTCGATGAATAAATATCAGGTCCTGCTTGTATTAACATCCATTGGAGTTTTTAAGGGTTTAAACAGGACTAATATAAGTTCCTAGTTTATAAGCATATTTTATAAAAAAGATAGTAATAATGCATTATGGAGTTAAATGGTACCACTAGGTAGCTGTGTAATGAAGAATATTTCTGATGCAAGCAGGCTACAAAGTGAAACACAGCCAATTCAAATTGAGAATATATAAATGTGCTATCAACATTTGGGCAAGGGATGACATACATTCGCCAACAGAGGAGGTGATGATCATCCAGAATAATTTTTACTGTATTCTCTAAGAAACAAAAATTAAGACACCCTTGCAGGGAAATCCTCTGACCTTTGTAGTGCAGAAGACATAATAGATGAATATGGCAATTTGTTTGGGCTTAATATCTATGGGTTAGCTCACCCACACCTTCACCAAGCAACATGATCTTTGAGCAAATTTAACAGTATATATATGCACACATCAAAATTGGAGGACTGAGACTGGAGATGTAGAAAACATGGGGAAAAAAAAAAAACACATTATATGTGTTATCTTCCATACCAAGCCCTTTCAACCCTGAAGTCAAATTCTGTCCCATTCTCATTATTAGTGCACTTTTCATCTGCCACATGTTTAAATATTTTAGTCTCTTTAATCAAAGTCAGTGTGAAGTACATAGTCTAGGTTTGAATCCAGTCTTTGCATAATTTTAGTGACTCTCTCCTAATCTTCTTTCTTAATCAAATTATCTTGTAACATTTGGCTTTGGTATTTCACAGCTGACACCAAGCACATTGTTAAGTGGAAATTTAATTCATTGTCTTGCAGGACTTTTAATGGGTCAGGACTCATACACTACCTCATTCTTCTGCAACAGTACCATAAACTAACAGTTGGCTAACCTGGGGCTTTTTGGGAGGGATGGGTGTAGGCACTGTCCCCACCCTATTTTACATTTATCTTATGCATTTTTTTTCCCTGAATATACAAAATATGAAATGTTGCTCATTCATGTCTCCACATTGCCTGACTACAGTGCTGTTTCTTGTATGTCACCTCCTTCCATTGCCACTTCCCCACCCTTCCTTTGAATCTTTTCCAGATCCAGTGGTTGTTGAATTTACATTCTTCTCCAAGCTGTTAATGAGTATATTGATTAATACTGGCTCCAGTATCAATCCCTGTGTGAGACCAATTGATACTTCTCTCTCTTTTGACATAAAACCGTTGATGATAACTCATTGGTTCCTAGCTGTTGGATAGATTTTTATCTACCTTATTGTATTATTATGCAGGCTATGCAACTCCAGCTTTCCTATTGAGTTCATGTGTAGTACTAAACTAACAATTTACTAAAAATCTGACTATGTTATGTCTGCCTTAATTAATTAAATTCTCAGTATAATTGGGCCTGAGCTTCCATTCACAGACCTGTACCATCTATTACATAGTTCCACATAATCTTCACTATTAGTGTCAGCTTTTTGTTTCACAAAATCATGGGATAATTTAGGTTGGAAGGGACTGTGGAGGTCATCTGGTCCCAGCCCCTGCTCAGAGCATGTCCTATTAGATTAGGTTGCCCAGGGCTGGGGCTGGTCAAGTTTTGAGCACCTCCAGTGGTGGGGATTATACAGCCCCTCTGGGCAACCTGCACCAGTATTTGACCACTTTCACGGTTAAAAATCCCACACCCTTCTTAGTGTTTGATGTTCCTTGTGTTGTTCCACCTGGTGTCCATTGCTTCCTGTTTTATTGGTGTGCATCTTCAAGAGGGTACCTGGCTCTGTCTTCTCTGCATCGTGCAGTTGCAGACAACAGTATGGTCTCCCCTTCATTTTCTCTTCTCCAGGCTGGACAACAATAGCTCTTCCAATCTCTCCTCTCACCGTGCTCCAGCCCTCAACCAAATTTGTGGCCTCTGAGACTCGCTCCAGTGTGCCTGTGCCACTCTTGTAGTTGGGACCCCCAGACTGGACGCAGCACTACAGATGTGGTCTCACAAGTGCCAAGCAGAGAAGAGCACTTCCCTGGACCTGCTGGCTGCTCTCTTGCTAATGCAGCTCAAGATGTTGTTCACCTTCTTTGCTGCTTCCTAGAGAGTCAGCCTGCAGTCTGCGTTGTTGATATTTCATCACAGATATCAAGACTTTGCATTTGGTTTTGCTGAACTTCATGCGGTTTCTGCTAGCCTGTCCAAGTCCCTCTGAATTGTAGCCCTGCCATCTGGCCTATCGACCGCTCCCCCTACTATTTGGTGTGTCTGCAAACTTGCTGAGAGTGCACTCCATCCCATCATCAGTTCGTTAATGAAGACATTAAGCAGTATTGGTCCCAGTATTGATCCCTGAGGGATGCCACTACTTACTGACCATTTTGTTTAGAAGCATGCAATCAAATTTACTTCTCATGGTGGTAAGAATGAACAGTATGAGCCAGGCACAGAGGAAGGAGATCCTGCCTCACCGGCATTTCCTTGTGAATGAGAAATTGTGACACTCCTTAGCTCAAAGCACTCAGGATCTGCCAAGAGATCCAGAGACTGCTAGCTGAACAGCTGGATCTGAGAACAGGCAGGTGTTTTAGGGGAGACAAAAGTAATGCTGCCTGAAAGGGCAGGTTCAAGCAATTTAGTAGATCTGGAGGTGTGATTCTTTAGATTTGGCATTTCATGGTGTTGTCACATACCAGTTTCAGCCCGCAAATTGGTGGCAACAGCTATAGCAGGGACTGTTACCATTTCTCAAAGGTGTTATGGTCCATGCTAGGGACCAAGTTCATATTTCAAGTTTTATGTGGACACACCGGATCAAAGGACTACCCAAGATGTCCATGCTTTCTTCTGTGAGTGCAAGCTTGCCTCCTGGACTTGTTGCCATATCAAGCACACTTAGCACAGCTTATGTAAATATTTGCTCACTTCGGAGGCTGCAAAGTTGCTCCTTATCTGACTGTCTTTCTAAGCTACTAGGAGCTAGGAAACAAACCTCTTCTTAATACATCTGACACAATAAACATCCAGCTCCAATAACTGAGGCCCTGGTTCAGGAGGAACTTTTACTGGGGAGGGCTGCTTAAGCAAATTAGATCTCAATGGAATCAATAGGACTTTGGCACGTGCTGAATGTTTAAGCACATGCTGAAGTGTTTACTATTCAGCCTCTCATTTAGTTTCTATTTAATTAAACAGGATCAGAATCTCAATGGAAGTAAATCACTAGAGTTTCTCCCAGAGGAGTTCTCCCAGGTTGCAATAATTGAAGAGTTGATCTAATGTCCCAACTCTACTTTTTTTTTCAGATATCTAGGTATCCGTCTGTCTGTCTATCTATCTGCCTAACTTATGTTATTTTTACCTGCTAAGTGATAAACTATTCAAGGGAGAGATGCTGTCAGAAGCAGCCCAGAGGGACAGAGGTCTCATTAGTTACAAACGAAGTTCTGAGCCTCTGGTAAATGAAATGAAACTTTTCTGTTATTATTGTTGTTCAAATCTAAGCTGATATAAACATCTCTGCTTCTCCTAATACAGGCAAGGATTTCTTTGGAAGTTTAGTGCTTCCACTCCAGATAAAAGCAAGTCATTTGCTTCTTTCATCATGTCGCTACTAATTTCCAAACAGTCAAAGCTGCTGCTAATTTATTTACTGAACACTGAAGCCCTGTTAGCAGGGGCTGCTACTGAAACTGCTTTCTGGCCTTCGGCTTTTGTTTGTTGACAGCCTGATTTCCCAGTAGGCCATTTCCACCTGTGTTTCTGTTGTTTTTAGTGCTTGTCTTTCTTTCTTCTTCCCAGTGACTGTCTCCCAAATGGCTCCTGAAGGCTTTTCTCATCTTCCCTCGCTCTCTCATCCCCTTCTCCCTCCCAGCTGCAAGGACTCTCAGCTCTGCTTTCAGTCATTCTGCAGTTAGTGGTTGTCTACACTGCTGAGTTCCCATGGGGCACTAATTTTTGTTTCAAGGACAAGATTCAAAAGAGTTTGCTACACACAGGTTGCAGGGTGCACCTTCAGATGTGCCTTCAAATAGACTTTGGAGATTTGAATATATGAGCTCCTGAAAATCAGTTTTTAAATTGCAAGGGAGGCCTATTAAGTGCTGTAAAAAAAATTTTTTTTTGCTTTTCTATTTTAAAAGCTGCATTAAAAAAGTGATTTTTTTTTCCTTCCTCTCTCCCATGACATTGGGTGGAAATAGAAATTAGGAGACTGCCATTTCCCTTTAACTTCATGCATATCAAAGGAAGAGAGATGACAGGATAAAGTGATTCATAGAGTGGCCAGCATACTCCATATCTGGAGGAGCTACTGAAGAAAGATATTGAGATGTTGCAATAGTTTCTTTGCAACAACTCAGTGTACCAGGAGCTTTCAGTGTGCAAGAAAGGTTCTGAGATGATTTCAATGAATTGAAAAATTTGGAGGTTGCACAGCCTTCAGGATTTATTTATTAAGATATGCTTTTAATTTTGCTGCTTAAGTTATCTAGCCTCTCTTATGAGTGTGTGCATTTCTTGATGTGCACTTTGTTTCCAACATAACTTCTGTTTTACTCTATCTCATCCCCAGCAAACTGTGTATATCTTTCTGAAGTCCATTATGAGAGGCAGAGCTGAGACAGACAACTAATGTCTGCTGTTCTGGGCTTCAAAAATTCTCCTTTGCTGACAGATTAAGTTCAAGTGGGATTTTACTGCTTCAGTTTTGCTTGAAGATTTGGGTTCTAATGAACCCAGAAAACAAGACACAACTGCTAATTTTCTGACTTAAACTAGGAATCGCAGCTGGGAAGGGGAGGAGGGAGGACTTCTGGTTACAACTGCTGAACCATTGATTTCTCAAACTGGACATTCACATCTACAGGGTACTTTGGATTTTTTTCCCCTTTGCCTCAGTTTCCCCTTTGTGAATCAGGTGTTAACACTATCTGACCCCAAACGGGCACTGTGAAATTGTTCAGAAATAAATATTGATGGAAAAATTTTTGAAACATTACCAAAAGCAAGGTTTGAGTAGTGTGCAAGAAATCTCCAATGTCCAAAGGTATGTACTTTGCTAGGAGGCCACATCCACACACAGTACTAGAAGGTAGGCATTCAAGCTATAATCTAGTGACCTTGAGTAAGCCTCTTAGCTTCTGTGTCCCTCCATTTCCTAATAATATTGCAATAAGACTAATATTTACTTACCTCACAGTCACATAGTCAGAACGAATTAATGTTTATAAAGTACTTGGAAGTCCTTGGATAAATGGTCTCATAGAAGTGCTAAGCAGAGCATATATTGTCATTGTCTTGCAGATAAATAGGTAACATTTACATGGATGTACAGAGCTGTTCATACAAGCATATGCAATGTCTCATCTCACTGCACTCAGGTTAGCACAGGATGTAAGAACAAGCCCAACAGTCCTTGACAATCCGTGTCATTTTCCTTTGAAATGAGTATATTTTCTTTGAGAACAGAGCTTATCATGTAATCTCCAACGAAAGTTATGTTCTGCCTTTTACAGTTGCCATGATGCAAATGTCATTTGTACTCTCCTTCTTTATGAAAGTTAACAGTTATTTAAAAGATCAAAGTTAATTATCACTAAGGAGATCATTTTTACCTATCAACCCACTTTTGTAACCCCACTATCACAAGTAGAAGCTTTATGCTAATCAGTTTTCTAATTTCCATAAATTACTGATAGAATTACTTTTTTTTCAGCATGAAAGTAGATCTGTTGGTGAAAGCTCTTGAGAGGTAAAGAGACAGAGAGAAAACGAGGTAAGGCATATTTTCAAGAGTTCACCAGCTGAATGTGGTACCAA
The DNA here is from genome assembly GCA_013399115.1 of Anseranas semipalmata. Classification (NCBI taxonomy): domain Eukaryota; kingdom Metazoa; phylum Chordata; class Aves; order Anseriformes; family Anseranatidae; genus Anseranas; species Anseranas semipalmata. Next base: position 2,205,129 of record VXAA01007081.1, read on the forward strand.
GAAAATAAAATCCAAATCATTAGGTTCATCACATCACAAAACTTGTAGATGCTGCAGCTTTCCTGCACTGCAGAAATCTGATGCACACACATTGTTTCAATTTAACATGGTGATAGGAATGGAATCGAACGTGAGGATCACTGTGTGACCCTATTACATGTGAAGTGTCTCTATTAGAGCTGCAAAGACAGCATGCCAGAGGAGCTGAAATGTGTTGATAGAAACAAACAGATATATCTTTTTAAAAGCAGCAGTCAGAAACTCTGCAGTGTGATCCAAGCGTGTTCTGCTGGAGAGGGCAAGATAGTCTATCCTAGGGGAAGATGATATTAACAAAGAGAAAGAAGCCCCTTCCGCTCCATCACAGCACTTTCTGTACAGTGAGCTTGCCAAATGGAAGCTGCTACTGTGGAAGTTGTTACTGCTATGACTGACAGCTGCTGTAAAATAACTTCAGCTACAGCACGGAAGGAACAACAAGAAATCAAAATGAAACAGATGTGGATATTTTGGGTATCCCCTTGGTCTAAAAGTTGAGTAAAATAATTGCTTAGTAATTAACAAGCTTGTTGCTATGCTGCTCCAGCCTTTTAGTCTGAAGCTGATGAATTCCAGCATAAATTAAATCATCTCCAATCCAGAGACTAAACCTAGATCTAAAGTTGTTTTCACTTGAACCACGCCATACTTTTGGAGCTGTATTTTGAGTTAGTAACAGAGCAGTTCGTCCTCCAGTGGGCATCAGTAGATTTTCTCTTGACCACCGCTCCCTAGAGTAAGGAGAGAACAGGGCTGCCCATTTGATGCTGTTGAAGTTCCAGTGGCTTCTGTCATTGCCACTGTATCCATGGCATTTTCTAAGGCATCCTAGGCATTTGTAGTGTCCTTGGCAATTTCTCTTAGCAGCAGCATTCTGCTCTTCAGTCCTGTCCCCTTTCCAAAATCCTTTATAAAGATTAATAAGAAGAGCTCAGCAGCTCTCTTCCTTCATGGAGTTAAGCGAAGTAACAGTTTGGTGAGGACCTCCTGACTGTAACATGGTCGCATTTTCCATGTTTTTTAACAATGTTGAGGGTTTGCAGGAGAGCTCACTTCTGGCTTCAGGGGGAAAGCAGAAGATGTGGGTCGAAGCCAACCAAAGAGCTCAGCATTGCTCTTTCAAGTGCCTGAAGCACTTTCCTTTCCCCCAGCTGCAGGAAGAGAACTGCTTAGCAGTAAGGCAAAGCCCAGAGAGCCCATGACCAGTGCCACATCCCTCTCCCAGTCACAGGATCCTGTATCCCTCAGAGCACGGTCTGTGCAGACCTTGGGAGCCCTGTAACCAGGGGGGCCTCCAGAGCTAAATGTAAGGGGCACATGAAAGCATCCCAGGAACAGGCAGGCACAAAGGAAACTAAAAGGACCTTAGCTTCCCCATAGCTGTGGGTTCTTGTGTCCCTGCTTAGAGAAAAGCAACACAAAATTATATTCTCTCTTGATTTTTTATTCTTCGACCTTCACGTCTCTTGCACACATGCATCTATTTTTCTTCAAACAGGAGCCATCCCACTGAAGTCAGCAGGACTCTGCTGGCGCTCTAAGGAAAGCATGCATATGCCTGGATCAAGTTGATATTTACAGAAGGCTCCTTTTGAATTGGCTTTTGATTATACACCTATGTCAGAGGGTGGACAGTGAGACTCAGTGTGACTTGTTTCCATGTGAGAAAGATGGTGAAAGATTGCAAAGATAACCTTTAATATTCCAGACCTTTTTTAACTGTCATGTACAGCACTGAACTGTGTATTTCTGGTTGAAAGGGAACATAAACTATGATGCAGAACACTAAAGGATTTAGAAAACGTAACCTTTGTGCATATGGTTTGGGTTTTATTATCCCATTTATTTATTCTGCTGGATATCTGTAGGATAATATGATCAATGAGTTGGAATCTTTCCTTGTTTCTACCAACAACAAATCAAACCATTAATAGGCCAATAAAATCCTGGGATTTGGAGAGAGGGGAGGAGGGGAAGTAATTGCATTGTTCTGATTCTAACGAGCCACATCTATCTTAAAATAACTGATTAAAGCCGGTGCTGGCACATGGCCTTTGCACAGAAAAGCTTGTTGCTAACAGGTGTGTAGTGCTGGGGCATGGGGACATCGAGTCCCACTGTGTTTGCTGCGCGCTCTGTTCACATGGGATGTGGGAAGCCCCGTGTGGGGCAATGGCCTCCAGCTTAACCCTTCCCACACACCTCAGAAGCCACGGTGACAGGCTCACAGCATGGCTGGCCAGGGGTTTCTGGGGCACACTATGCAGCTGGTAAATAGTTCCAGGGATGCGTGATTGCATAATGATAGCCACATTCATTCACCTGTCTATCAAAAGAGATGCATTAAAGTTTGAGCTCTCTTCCCCTGGGTCCACAAAGAGACATTTGAGTGTTAGCTTATAGTCTTTAACATTCCTCCTAACAGTGGGCTAAGTGCAGTGAGGTTAAACAGAGTCCCTTTTGCTTAGTAATCCATTAGCTAATGGGTGTGTAAGCCCATCAATTTTCTGTTTATTCCCTAACCCCATTAGGGTACACCTGCTGTGCATAAAAAATACACCTGACAAATCAGAGTGATAGTTGAAATAAAATAAATATCAAGTGTTGTTATAGCTGATCCATAGTGTTTAAAGCAGAAAGGGCATAACAGTGATTTGTGAGGGCGGAACAAAGTACAGCATGCTGGCTCACGGTAGCACGAGCTGGTTGACATCAATCCCCTTGCAATCTCGCCGCTTCACCTGTAGGCTCCAGCCATAGACGGCCTCTTTCTGCAGCCCCGCGGGCCCCTCCGCAGGGCTGCCGTTCACCTTCAAACGCCATCTCCAAGTGCCTTCCAGAGAGCCCCAGCACTGCTAAGTGATAAATTAATTATTCTGGGGAGGGGGGGGAGAGTGCGAGAGATTGCAGGCTGCTCTTCCACGAAGGCAGCCAGAAGCTTCAAATCTGTCTCCGATACCAGGCCATTTGTTTTGTCACTTCATCGGCTTTATTTATTTATTTATCTTACGGCTCCCCTTGTGATTAAAACTGTTGAAACAGCTGTTAGCTGGTAGCAACTTTCATTGTGCTATTTCCTGACGTCAATCAGGCGGCCGTGGGGCTGCAGCAGTGATCGGAGCCGCGCTGGGCTGGGGGAGAGGCAGCAGCATCCCCGGCTGTCCCCAGCCCCTCGAGGACCCACGGGGGCTGCCCACATCGAGCAGGAGCAGCTGCAGCAGCCACACACCCTATTGCACAAGGGATAAATCAGGGAATAGCAGCAATGAACCTGTGGAACTCACTGCCAAAAGTCAATGCTGAAATTAAGAGATTATTGGAAAATTGAATAAAATGTGAATTTGTGTTTAAAAAAAGAAAAAGAGCACCTTCACCACCAACTGGGGAGGCTGATGAGAATAAGATGAGCCAAGTGCTTGGTTCAAGGCAGTCTGTCCAGTGTGGAAAGACTCCCTGGGGCAAATGAATGGGCTTTGACCGAGCCAGTCTTAGCCTTCCCAGACAGGAGCTCGGTGCCCTCTGCCATCGGGTGAGGATGCTGAGCAGCCAGGGCAGGTGGAGAACAACACAGGCAGAGGGGCACTAGTGCCCACCAGCCCAAGATGGGGAAGCCTTGCAGTCTCTGTGGTTGGAGAAATGTGGGTAGAAAACCCCTCGGGCTGAGGAAAGCTTAGAACCAGGTTTTGGGGGCCGGGGGCACACAGCCTAACTTCAGGCTTCATGCCTGAGGGGGACTGTGACCACAAATATCGCTACTTCTTCTGCTGATGAAGCAAACAAATGTTGTGCAGGTTTTCTGCGATCACTTTAGGCACCTCAGGGCTGAGTGTGCCTGCTCAGGGCTGCTGAATGCACAGATAAACAAGCTGAAGAGCTCAGCCTTGCTTAAGGCACATTTAAAGGAAAAGAGAGAGAGAGAGAGAGACCAGGTCAACCCCATCATGCAATGGAGCCAGAGAATTGCCAAAACCCTCAGTCTGGGTGATGCAGAGGAGGGAGGGTTTGCAAATCTGGCCTGGATTGCCTAATTCCTTAGATTGCAAGCAATGCTGATGGATGAACGAACAGTGATAAAACGAACAAAGCAAGTCATTGGTGTCGAGTTGTATTATCCGCAGGCTTCGGCATTTTCCAGACGAATGCTTGCTACTTCTTCCTTCCCAGCCCACTGCTGCTATTATTTTTACATCATGACTGTTGAGGAGTGTATCATTCATAACATACCTATCACAGAGAGATTCCTTTTTAAATGCTTAGGGAGATAGAGGGCTACAAACCCTGGGAAATCAGCTGTGCCTAATATATTATGTAGAAGTTCTGTAATCATTATTGAACTAAAGTGCATTGAGTAAGTGGATAAAATCAGTCCCACTGTAGCATAAGTCTCCAGAGAGCACAGATAAAAATGCCTCGTACTTAAGTAGAAAAAGGTAACAAAATATTTCCAGTCCCAGCAACTGCATTTTCCCCTCTATATAAATAGGGAACCCTCAGGAGAAGGCAATGATGCAGCAGAGGTTGAAGGCAAAGTTAATGGTGGCGCGGTGGGGGGAGTGAGGCAGTGCCTGGGGCAGGCTGGTGATGAGCAACATGCCGCGGAAATGAGGCCAAAGGCAGAGCTCTGAGTGGCAGGGGCAGCAGGCAAGGAGGCAGAGGGGCAGCAGGCAGGCCCCTGTGCAAAGCTGCGGGGGGCAGCGTGGATCTGGGAGGGCGTGGAGAAAGGCTGCAGCACGACAGCCTCCAGATGAGCCTGGTACAATGTTTGAGCTCCCCTTTCCTCTAAACACTGCAGACAAGTGAACATTTATGTTGAGGGTTCACCTTGAGGCTTACTTTCCAGAGCTTGTTGTGGCTCTTGCACAAAATGAGTGGCTCACGCAGTTTCCCACCCCAACACACACGGGTGCACACACACATCTGCTGTTTTGTGCCTCCTCAGCTGAGCTGTTGCCTTTCTACAAAGCATCCTCACTGGCTCATTTGTCTTGAGGTTATTCTTAACCAGATAACCTGTGCCCCTTCAGAGCATGCCTGTATGTAGCTATGGACATAACCAGTCCTTGCAGCTCTCATACGCATAGCAGCCAGTCTGCAGTGAATCACCACAACATGGTGCCAGCTGCAACCCCACTGAATCCCTTGGAAGGGTTTGACATGAATAAATGTGGGAGAATTAGCGCTTCATATACTTTACCCTTTCTGTAACAAAGTGAACTATTTCACTCCCCTTATACAAAACAGGCTTTGGCTGGCGTGGAACATATAAGACATATAGTTTGCTATATGTTTCAGGAAAGGGCTAGGTGAGCATCTAAATATTTTTTTTAGGTGAGATCTTTAAACATGCATCCACATTGATGAAGAAGTTAGGGTCATCAAACGAAAATAGGAAGGAAAAATGTGTTAGAGCATTGTATTTGCTGCTGCTGTTGTAAGCCTACACAAAAAAAGCCACCTAGAGTTGCAGTCCCAGCTGTTAGGCTGTGACCTGGGTAGTCATTGGCATTCGAGTCCTGGAATGACTATATTAAAGTTTTCAAAGATGTGTGCTCTTTCACATGACCTGCCAATCATGTTGAAGCAATGCCATAAGCTCTGGACTAGCTGTATCCTCAAGGGCACCAAGGAGAGGAAGAGAGAACAGAGTTGCGGGGTTGGAACTATTACTTATTTATCTAAAGTATTGACCTGACCTCCCCTACTGAAATATCAGCATTAGATGCTGGGGAAAAGGGATGCCAGAGCCAGACCGTTCTGGGAAATAGGGGAAATGGAGATGTCAAATGAGGACCAAATCAGGCAGCATCCCATTGAGATAATGGGGTGGGGGCGAGGAACAGCATGGACAGGCAGGGAGGTGGCAATGACTCAAAAGAGTGTGACCAGTAGGTGGGCAAGGAGGCAGCAACCGAAATGACCAAATATCTTGCTGGAGCTCTGTGTCAGACTCCTTCACAGCATCTCCGAGATGTGCCCATATTGTACAGGGTGAAATTTGAATGTTCACAATTAGGTTTTGCGTGTATTTATTACCACATGGTAATGAAATGTGTTTGTGAAGTGAGGAAGAAGCAAGTATAAAGTGTTGCTTAAATAATGTCATTGTGGATGGAGCTGAGCAAGTGAAGGGTCACAGCTCTGAGATGATGAGATGGATGGTCCTCTTGAACTCCCCCCTTCCCTGTCTGAAATATGCACCCAGGATCAAGTGAGGGAAACAGAGCTTGAAATGGAATTGGAAAAAAAATGCTGCTGGGATTCTCCAAGAAAAGGAGGGCAAGTCTGCTGAAGACAACACTGGAAGAATTTGTCTTGCTTAGCCCAGCGAAGTAAAGACTGCCGGTGGCAGCATTTGTTTGCTGTGTGTCCAAAGTAGAGGCCTAACACAGCAGAGCAGATATTCAAAAGCATATTGCTGGTGCATGATGAAAGTGTGTAACATTTACCATGCACCAGAGGAACGAGTTTCAGTGACAGCATCCCTAAAAAGGTGATGAGGGTAAATGACCTCAGTGCCCGTAAGATGTAGTGGTTGTATTTCTGAAAAAGCCTGGACAACGTGGCCTTCAATAAACCTCTTCTAGAACTACTGTCCCATGAAACAGGAGGTGTCTGGAGCTGAGCTGGGGGCCAGGGACTCTGCAAGAGGCCTCCAGCCAATCGTTAGTACAGAAGTCTGATTTGAACAAGAGGACGAAAACAGGAAGGAGCTGAGGAAATCAAGCATATAACATGAAATATGTCTTCAGCTAATCCATGAAATGGCAGAAGATACGTGGACTGTGATGCTAAGCAGAGTTATGTAAATGATTACACGAAGCAGCTGTGGCATGAGCCTGTGGATATGGAGAAGGGCTCCAAAGGGAATAAACAGACACACAGACAAAGCCAGGAAGCTAACAGTGAAGGTAGCTTCTTTTGCTGAGGTTTCTTTAAGCTAAATAAAAAATTAGAGGCATTCCCATACAAAAATACAACCAATCCTGCTGCCAGACAAATTGGACCCAAAAGACTGAAGCAGAACTCTGGTTCTAGACAGAATCATTACATAACCTAGAACAGGTTGCCTAATATTATATCCCAAAGTTTTTAGACTGCTTTTTAGGTACAAGTGACCTGACCTTTTTTTTACAATGCACTGAGCACTCAGAGAGCCCTCGGCTGCAGTGAGAGCTGCCAATATTCACACCGTCTGAAAGAGGACTAGGAGAAATATCTGAGACAGAAGAAACAGATCTCTTGTGTGGACAGAGAAAGCAAGGGGCCAACAGCCCTCTTTTCTCTAGCAACTACTGACTTGGATTTGCTAATATTGAAGAGGTAGCCAACACTTTACATTGCAAGAAGCCACTTTCAGCTGCTTACATTTGTAGCAAATTTAAATTTTGTATGTAAATTTTAATTTAATTTAAGCTGAAATCCCAACATCCCTATTCCTACCAAAAAATGCTCAGAGCCTAAATTGCATTAGGCATGCCATTTAAAGATTTTCTGTTGGCCCCAAAGTCTTCTGTACAGTAGCCACTCTTGAGGCCCAGCTGAGTGCCATTGTGTCAACCTTCCTCATCCCAGAAATAAAAATCCTTATAGTACTCTCCCACCAGAGGAGTACAAAATGAGATTAAACACCTAGAACCAGTTTAGTGGATGATGGATGTGTCATTTAGGAAGGTAGATAGAATAGAAACGCTTTACAGGAGCCTCCTTCATGGTCAAGGAGCTAGTTACGGCTCAACATACTTTGATGCACTTCTCGGAGCTGGCCATGAGCAAGTCACTGAAGACCTGGCCCTAAGGGCAAAGGAAGTGTCACCATTGACATAAATAAAACCAAGATGAAAACTTATATCTCCCTGTGTGTCTGGCAGTGGATCTAATATGCCTTTGTCTTGCACTTCATGATCACTATGTTTAGATAGCCAGCTCTTCGCACTTGGGTACCTAAACCTAGGTGTGCTCCTGAAAACCACTAGAAATATAGGTGAGCTCTTCAAGCCATCAATGGAATGAAAAAATAGTAATAATAATGATATAAAGGTGAACATAGAGCATTATGCACGAAGATCTTCTGAGATCCATTAGTGACAGAGTAAGAGGAGTTTCAGAGCACCAGAATTTGCTGTGTTCCACTGTGTAATTCCAGGAAGTTCTGCTTCTCTTTAATTTCAGAGAGACAACTCAGTACATTTCTACATTTTAGTTTTTCTCATCTACTAGCCAGCAAAAGCAGAAAAATAAACACACAACTAGGAGCTGTATTCACAGACAGGAAGTAACTTTAATTAAATATTGTGAAAGTTGAAAAGTTTTTACAGCTTGAATTTCTGCAAAAAAATTATAACAATCTCTACAGTAGTTAGTTTCTCTAACAATAGAACTGTACAGTGTGTGTGTCTATTCAAAAAGATTTAGATAAGAAGGTGAAAGGTTAGTAGTTTCAGAGATGACTTCATTTTAGCTGCATCCTAGTACAACTGTGAGGAAATAGGCATACTTTATGCTATCCAGTCATTGTGAAGATTCACCTTTTTAAAACTGAAATCTGGACATTTCCACTTAAAGCCATATTCTGTAAACAGCTGCATCTTTTACTTTGTAAAAGATAAGGGTGGTGCGGGGGAATTTTTATAAAGTCCCATTCATCAGATCACTATAAATAGCTGCAACAAAACAAGATTATGCACATTGTCAGAGGATCTTTGGACACTAGTGCAGAAGACTACAAACATAGATGGCTAACACTGGTGTTAAAATCACTATGACTCTGAGTGGAGCTCTACAAGAGTAATTGATGGTGTCACTGGACAAAATATGGCTTTAAATTTGATTACATTGTCGTGCTGTTGCTTACTATGTGAATTAGAATAATTGCTTGGAATACAGAGAAGCAATAAACTGATGTCTCTCACATTTTCCAGTTTTTTCTCCTTTTATTTTCTCACCATGAAAAAAAAAATCCTGTTTTTTTTTCCCTTCCCCTAAAAGATCACACTGTGACGTTCTAGTGAAAACCATTGCAAAATTCATACAGGAAGCATGCACAGTTGCAGCATCGTTGTAAATGATTTCTTGCTCGACTAGAAAAAAGTTATATTGTCTTAAGGTAACAAAACAGTTCTTTTGTGCTTTTCGATTCCTTTTTTTTTTTTCTTAGAATGTTAGTGATGATTGACAGTTCTGGTGCACAGTACAATGTACAAGTGAAATGAATATGATTTGCATTGTTAAGGCATCCAATCTGCTGGTTTATATTTATGTGAAAGACAGAGAAATATACAAGCAGACTTAAGAAAGAAAGTATTTTCATTGAGTTCTATGAAGTTTCTCCCCATATTTAATGCACAAAAATGCGTCACTCCAAAGAGGAGAAATCCCATGCATATTAATAGAGTAAAACAGCATTAGTTTTTGTTAAGCCTCAAAAGCAAAGGATACATTTTTTTTTTAAATCTACATAACTAAATGCTACAAGAATAATATGCTACCTTTTGCCATATATTGGAAAAAACTTCTTAACTTACAAATAATACAAAAATAGACAATGGCTTTTGGGTGGAAATTAAAAAAATGGAAGCATGGTTTTAAACAATACTAAAAAAAAAAAACTATAAATGAAATGTTTTAAAATCACATTTGAACAGCTAATACAACGGTGAATGACCAAACAAATCAGCACTTTTCACATAGCAAACATACACAATAAAATAAACTGGGGTAGGGGAAAAAAAGCAATGTACAAATTCCAAAGATAAATACATTATTTATATGGATATTTTACAAAATCCCCTTTAAAACAAACAAACAAAAAAAACCCCAGGAAACAAAAAGCTTTTTTTTTCTTTAATTAATTCTGCAAGTATGTGCAAGCTAAAGGTAGTGAGCTCTTTTTGCAAAATATGCAGTAAAATTCTTTATTGTGATATTGAAAAACTGTCTTAAGACATTAAAATGTATAAATAGAACAACAACTTTGGCAAAAAATCACAAAAAATCTACAGTATTTATAACTACATACAAAACACAACAGCAAAGAAAAAATATCAGGTAATGTATCTTCAGAGCTTTGCTGCCTCTTTGACTAATAGTTTTTAAGAACACTTCCCAGATAATGATAGCAAAATTTTTGTAAAACAGAAACTATGGTTTGGATTTGAAACCTTCCTAACAGCCCCACCCCCAGCCCCCCAACCTTGTGTTTCCATTTTACTATTCAAAAGCAGTTACCTGTTACTTAATATATTATGATACAAACTGAGAGGGTCGACTGATACAGGAACAATCCTAGCGGGAGGCTGACAAAAATGTGTGCTTTTAGATTGTGAGGATACAGAACTGCACAGGAACCTTTTCTCATTCTGCCCTATAAAAACAAATAGATAAAGGGGAGCCGGGGTATGACAAAAACACCCAACGGGTGATGGCCACAGGCTGTGTCTTGTGATGGCTATCCAAAATTTAAATATCATTTTATGCACAGCTCAGGTGACACTAAACTTGAAGAAGGCCGCTCATTTGTAAAGAGTATGATATTGAAGCTAAAGAGAGCCATGCTAATCTAATCCTGCAGTTTTAGCAGTACATCTGGAGGCACTGGATTTTGAGTTCAAGAGGAAATGTGTTTGTTATTTGCATCCTTACCTAAGCTTTCACCAACTTTTTTTGTTGCATTATTTACACAATTATTTAGCCTGATAGTAAAGACAGAGGTTACGAATCCTACCCCTCATCCCACCCTCACCATCCAAAAATATCAGCTTTCTAGGGAGTGATATCTATTTAATGAGAACATTAAAAATGCATCATATTAGCAAATCACCACTAGATAAGCAACCTGTATGAGCCGACCCTTAATTAAATGGCCATAATTCTTCTACGAAAAACTAACTGGCACTTCTATTCTGTCCCATACAGACTTGTATGTAACTGACACCACTTCATTTTTCTTTACACAGCTTTAAAAAAAAACATAAATTAAAAATGTGGAGTTCCATCGCTAGTGTCCCTTGCGTAATTGTATGATTTATAAAAGACAAATGGTATTGAGTTAAATCAAGCCTTAAAAAAAAAAAAAAANNNNAAAAAAAAAAAGCAAGCCCCCAACCCCGAAAAAAAAAGTGGATCTTTTCTTTAATCAACATACAATAAATATATCTCCCAGTTATTTGGGATGGACAGCTTGAATCAACACCTTGCAATTGCAGATTGTTAATTTCAGTATTTGCAAGGATGGTGATTTTTTTTTTGTTTGTTTAAAAATCCGCAGTTATTGTAAGATTCTTCTTTATTTCTTTCTTATTTTTAAAAAGGCCTGAGTAAAAAGTTCCACTCTGGGACTTGTATCAGATTCTCTCTGAAGCAGAATTCAACCTCTTCATTAATAAAATTCTTCAAGGCAATTCTTTCACATGGGGGGAACAATCATGCCAGATATAGCTGTCATAAGGAGAGGAGGGGGGGGAGAGAGAGAGAGGGAAAAGAGTTACTTTTGTGCATTATGAAGCAACTTTTAAAATCCCCAGCACTTTTAAACATTTACTAGCAACATACTTGTCCATAGTGTGAATTAAATTTACATATAAGTATGACCCAGTAAAGACAGCTATGTACACATTAATCACAGGAAACCTCATTCTGATCGGAAAATGTAAATTGCTATGGACTCTGCTGAAATCAGTGATTTTCTTGTAGAGTAAATGCACTTCGCCTGATATGAGAATCAGGCCCCAACTTAATTTTCTGATTTTAGTTTCAAAATCTCAAAATGTTCAGCAGACTTAAACCTGAACCAGATACTTGCTCTGTATATGAGCAAATGCCTGAAGTCCCATAAACCAAAAGTGTTACAGATCTGGCAGTGTGTTTATTGCATTAGGCAGAGTAACAGTGGTTCGTTTTCCTATGCCAGTTCTCTCTTACTACATCACTGTTCAGCCCTGGGACTTATGTATGCATTTCCAGGTGCTCAGAAAAGGAGTTAAGCTCTCAAAACTAATCTTTAAGTTGAAGTACAAATATGCCCTTAACTAACTGATGGCTTAGCAGACCAGCAGCTCATGGTTTTATTACACTTGTAGCATATTTCACTACTTTAAGTGAGTAGTGTGTTAATGTTAATTTAGAATGTCCTCTCTTTTGTTGGCTAAATTGCATCATCAGTATTCCTTTATTATGCTTTCTAACCTCATTTTCTACAGAACCACCACCTCTCTTAAAGATGAGACATTTATTAAAAGTCAATAGGTACAGTCTTCCACCTAGCTTGACCTCAAGGTTGGTCTCCCTCTGTTTACCAGGGATCAGACATACCAAGTGTCCGAGTGACATACTGTGAGCAAGCACATCATTACAGGAGGTTGTCATGTAAGTTTATGATGAAAGCTGTAACAACAATGCATCTTTAAAATACCAGTTGTACGGTTATTTGCAAAAAGGTAGAAAACAGATTTGCCTTCAGGTTGGCGGCACTTCATGGGCACATTATTTAAATGCTAGAACTGCCTGCCATCTCAGACATCTGGACATGTAATTTCTTAAGGAAGAACTCAACCCTGTGACTGGTGCTGATTCATTGTGCTTTAATTACAGCTGCAATTATTTGATAAGAACAGAGCCAAAGTAAAAGACTCACAGATTTGGGGTTGGAGGGGGAGAGGAGGGAAATGTTTTCTCCACAAACACCACCATATGTGCAAGAATTACAAGTCTAATCAGCAAGGGGAGAACAGCTCGAGTAAACTGCACTGATTAAATGAAATAAAATGAGAGGAGAAGGCGAGAATGCAAAACACATCCACATGTTTGCAGCAGGCCATCCTCAGAGGTGACATGTTGCAACTATACAGCAGCATTTCAATTCTTGAAATTTATTATTCAGCAACATTTTTATATGGAATCGCTACACTGATTGTTTTCACTCCACATAAGGGCTCTTCAAGGTGCTGGAAATGAGGATAAAAGGGATATAGAGGTGAGTTTAGTTGCTTATCCACTACAAGAATACACTCAAGTGAGTAGTATAGAGGACACCACAGTGTCTTAGATGTTCCTTGCTGAGGCATTTCCTGAAATAGGTTTTTTTTTGTTTGTTTGTTTTTTATTGGTTCCACCAGGGAGATAATCTGAGATACAGTTTCATGTTATCTCCACAGCTATGCTATCCCAAATCATAGGATGAACTTCATAGTACTTTTTTTTTTTAAGAATCCTTGCCAATTTTATCAATATTGGGTGGGAAAAAAAAAAAAAAAAAAAAAAAGCTTTGATTAAAAAAAAAAAAATCCCCAAAGGTTTTGTTTCAAGACTGTCTCAAATAACAAGTCCTGAATGCTCACAAGTGGGCTTTCCCCTTGATACATGTGACTGAAAATGAAGCAAACCCAAGTCGAGCAATGCTCTTACTGCTGTGGTACTCAGTTGCTCCCTACTTTGCTCTTGGGGTCCTTACACTGTGGACCAGGGTATGGACCTCAATCCATGGACCTCTGTGGCATCAATAAAATGGGCATTGACAGCGATGAGTACAGTCAACCAGACTGTAATTCTGCTTGAGGCAGCCCTGTGAGGCAGTCACCCACTGCTAAAGGTGAGAGTGTAATTTTCCCTATATGAATATATGAAAGACTCACACGGACATGGACCTGAGACACGGGTTTTGGTCCCAGTTCTCCTTCTATCTCATTGTATTACATTGAGTAATTTCATTTGCTTCTGTTTCTTACCTGGGGATAATTTTTATCCCCACTTGAAAAGCACTTGGAGATTTCAGGATGGCAGGTGTTTAGCAGAACATAAAGGTGGAGCAGCAGTGCTTAGACATCAGAGATGTGCGTTACAGCACAGAGAAGAGCAATGCCGAGAACAGTGCTCCTTCATTTACTGCTCAGATAAGCAAGGAGTTAAGCAGATGGGAATGGGTAGAGTCTTCCTGTATGTGATGAGTGCAACTGAACTGAATCAGATGGCTAATCAAGCCTCTGTGCATACTACTTCAACATGTTGTCCTTTTTATACCTCTAAATTCTAAATTTAGTGAAACTTTAAAACAAGATTTTGTTTTGCTTTAGAAAAATTACATGTACTTCAGAAAATGTCAAAATATTATTCCAACAAAAAAAAAAAAAAAANNAAAAAAAAAAAACTCAAGCTAAAAGATTCATTAAAACCAAATCAATTTCACCAAAAAGTGGCCAAGAATTGCCTCTCTCCTGGGACAACATAGCTGTCTACCCTGGGTAGGATCCCAACTGAAGGTGACGTAACTGCAACTTCCCCCTTCATGACTTAGATATTTTCCCATAGTTACATATCAGCCATGCACCTTTTGCCATTGGAAGCAAACAGTACAGATGCAGATCTTTGCTCATTTTTTCAAAGCATTATTGCCTTTGAAGAGCTCTGAAATTCTGAATTAAATTACAAGGCAAATGACAAAACGATCTCTTTTCTGCCTAAAAGCCTTGATATTTCCATTCTTTCTAAGTCTTCATTTATATCACTCTACTTTTATTCCATAAGTGCTACATCTAGTCATGCAAATTCTCTCAGCTGTAGCATGTTATTGATCCTGAAAACAGAGATATCAGTGGGAAAGTGTAGGTATGAGATCACAATACCTCCAAAAAGAGAGGGCAGGGAGTAGAAAAACTCCCACCAATGCGTATTATTTCTTTTATCATACACTAATTTGTATTTGCCACTAGCAAATTACAGAAATAATGTATTTTGAATTTTACAAAATTGCATGGCAAAGAGAACAACAGATAAGCCTAGCTGTTGTTTTAGTGAGTTCTGCTGATATCTGAGCTACATAAGGAAAGCTTGATTGCTTTCTGATGTATCCAGAAGCCCAAGAGAGATAAGACAGCCTCCTTATACGAGGTTGTTTATTTAAGCAATAAGGCACAACAGGCAGTGCATTTCTGAGTGATTATTACAAGCCTCGGGTGGTGTCAGAAGGCATGGGGCTAAAGGCTGTATGTCTTTAACTCACCAAGAAGTTCAGCAATGACCTAAAAATGAACTATCTCTTGGTGTCTCATTCCTATTATAAAAACTGAATTGCTAAATAAAAATTAGGGGAAACACTCAGATCTGTGTGGTTTCTGGGCATTACAGATCTGGATGTGACATAATGAGGAGGCAATCAGCAAGCCCCAGTTGCATCCGGCACTCAGCTTGTTCCATAATTGCTTTCCATAAGCCAGTAGGTGGAATTTGGGAATTCTGTGTCTTGTGAAAGGAAAAACAGTGGTTGAAAAAACCTTCTCCTGTTACCCGCTTTTTCTCTCCAGCCCCAACTGCACGCTGGGACAAGGTGAAGAGATGATAAAAACATCAGTATGTTCAAAAGCTTCTGGCAGTCAACTCTTACCTCCTTTTTTATTTTTTTTTATTTTATTTAGAGGCAAAATATTTTTAGCTGCCGCCTTTAACATTTGTAGCATGTCAGCAGTACCAATTTTTTAAAACACACAAATATTTATATTCTAAACACTACAGCTCATCTGAAAACTTTGTTGTGTTTTATTTTTGATGCAGTCTATATTTACAGCAGTTCTTACTGAAGGCACCCAAGTGCTGCTTATCCATTCCTAGTATTTTCACAATTTCTGTGTGTGCTTGTGTGCATGCATACATTTGCAAGGATTCATCCTCCCAGTTCACCACAGTAAAATGTACTAAAGACAATGCTTCCCTTCAGTCACAATGGATCCCAGCTTTTATGAATGAACTCCTTCCGCTCTGCCCGCATATAGATTTTTCAGCAGTAACAGTGCTATCAGCATTATGCCTGCAAGCCTGGTGTCTCTCTTTTCAGAGGCTGTAGAGTGACATGTGGAGTCTGTGGAACCGTCCTCCCCCTGCTCTGTGCAGCTCCTTCTGAACACAGCTTTAAAAATGAAAGATTTTGTTCCCTGCTCAGTGCTCTTCGGATAATTTGCACAGGCACGTGGAAAGGAAAATAGACGTCAGGTCTGGGGGAAGCACAATGCATACCGCAAAATCTTTCCCACCTCTGGCACAGCTGGAGGCAGCTGGCTGCATCTGCTTAAGAAAACTCCTCAGTCTAAGTGAGCATGAAAACATCTCTCTCAGCACACTCAGCGTAGTGAGGTAATTATACAAAAAGGTTTAGGCACAGTGTTGTAAAATAGGCTGAACCAAACAATGAAACGGGCAGTGCTGGTCTTTGCTGCATCCTCATTTGGACAAGCTTTTGTCTGCCACTCCCTCAGCTTGTGTCGATGCTCCAAAACAGATTTAGGTGCTAATGCTGGAATACTTTCTAGCAAGAGGGGAAGGGGCGCAGAAAAGGAGCAGCCCCTTACTAACAACATTTGAAGAGGATTTCAAAGAGGTCCTGCACCCTTTGTGGAATTAATTGGCACAGAATTACATTAATCAGTGCTAACTAATATTTACCCTAGTATGAGTTAAACTGGAAAATGCTGCTGTTAGTTTGTAGTGTGTCTTTTATTTATGAAAGGCAAAGGTTTGTGCCAAGCTCTGTAACGGTCTATTTGCTCTCAGTAGGATTTCTGCATAAGTGTACTATGACAAAGGAAAAAAAGGAAGGGAAGATTGAGTGACGTACTTCAGGAGAAGGCCAGCCCCTGGAGAGACCCTGCAGTGGAGTACTTGCTAGAGTCCACAAAAGACTGGTCTGATAATGGACGACAACAGGGAATAAGAGAGGAAAGAAAGAAAAAGGATGGTATTAGTAAGCTGAAATATTACTCGTTTTTATCATAACAGTAGGTCTGTGCTTTAAAAGACACAGCCTCCCAATTCATCAGTATTAGTCGAGTTAGAGATAGAGTGGTTGCCAAACACCTGTGAGGTACTAGGTGGGCTGGCGGTGGAGTCCAGTTACTCTTTATGGGAGGAAACTTTAGGACAGAGGCCACCAGGGATCCCCCACTATCTTCTCTCCCCTTTGAAAACTCAGTGTTGCTTAGAGCCTCTCAAGGCACCAGGAACTTACGGTTTTGAGATCAGCCATCTATGCTCCAGGGCTGGTTTCACTTACCTTGCAGGCTATTGCCGTTGGTGCTGGTGCAGGTGGGAGGAGGAGAAGTTTGCGGTCTCACGACAGGCGCAAAAGCACTCTTCTGTTTCACCGCTGAGACCATGTTGGCTGGTGAGAAGGAGAAAATCCCAGACGAACTGCTACAGTTTGAGGGGAGGCTAGTGGAGGAGGCCATTGTTGGACTTGATGGCACAACTAGAGGAAAATAAGACCCCCCCAAAAGGCACACCTTAGTATTAGATAGTCAGCACTACTGCAGAAACAAAGACTCCTGCTTCTTGGTTGTACTAAGTCTAATTTCAAAGGGCCGAGTTAGATTTCTGGTTGCTCACAAAGTGTGATTGGTCACTGCAGGAAGCTCACCTTTTTTTTTTTTTTTTTTCCCTAAGTGGACTCCCTTAATTTTCTGTGTCTGCAATACTTATTCTAGAGATTGGCATCATCCATTGCCCTGGTCAGGACAAGTGAATAAGAAGGAATCCCGACTGTGCAGGTAACTCAGGGGTTAGAAAAATGATGAGTGAGGAAAGTGGTTAAAGTACAAATCTGGGTCTGGAAATTTTAACATGGAAAGTTCTAAGTTTTTAACCAGCCTCCAAAACCAGCACTTTGAGCAGTGCTTTTCTTGCAGTGAGGTGGCTCCTGAAAGACCTACAGAGACGTATGAGGAGCTGCTGAGGTCACTTGGCCTGTTCAGCCTGGAGAAGAGGAGGCTGAGGGGAGACCTCATCGCAGTCTACAACTTCCTTGCGAGGGGGAGTGGAGGGCCAGGCGCCGACCTATTCTCCTTAATCACCAGTGATAGAACCCGCAGCAATGGTGTCAAGCTGAGGCAGGGGAGGTTTAGGTTGGACATTAGGAAGAGGTTCTTCACTGAGAGGGTGGTTGCACACTGGAACAGGCTCCCCAGTGAAGTAGTCACTGCACCAAGCCTGTCTGAATTTAAGAGGCGTTTGGACTGTGCACTTAGTCACATGGTCTAAAATTTTGGGTAGACCTGTGCAGTGCCAGGAGTTGGACTCGATGATCCTTATGGGTCCCTTCCAACTCAGGATATTCTGTGATTCTGTGATTCTGTTTCAGACATCCTGCACAAGGTAGAGACACCCTTAAAATCCTATTTTACTGTATGATGCAACAAATATCTTTGGTTCATATAATTATTGAGATTTTAAGTGTGTTTTCATGAAAATAAAATCAACTCCTTTTATTTTCAGACAGCATTGCCAGTTTCCCCTCTTTGTCCAAAAACAAAGAAAGGATCATTAGTAAAATCCTGTGTTTTCATTCTTTGTCCTGTTTAGAACTTGTGTATGTACAAGATGGGGCTATGAATAATTATTATAAAGTAAAATTCATATCATCTGGGCCTTGAATTATTATTTTATTTGCATTTACGTAGATAAAAATCACCCTATTTAAGTTCTTTTTTGAGAATCTGATATCATATTTGTTAACACTGAGGAAATCAATTAATGGAAATTAAATGTTCAAAGTTTCACAGTCTGACAGATACAATCTTAGTCTGAAGTCACTCTATGTCTGGAAGTACTTGCTAAGGGAGAGCAATCAAAGCACCTAAATTGAATTGCTACTATACAGCAATTAGTTTATTGATTTAATTAAGAATGCCACCTTTTAATTTTCAGGTCATGATTGAAGCATTTTCTGATTCAATGGATTAGGCATTAGCAGAATGACAGATCTACCAAGAAAACCTCCCAAAATATAACTAGAATAAAGAACCAGGGCTGGGAAGTGAAGTGCTATTCTAAAGAGGACTTTGTTCATAAATATGAAATTATACACTGCTTGAGTATTTTAAATGCATCACTGGCATCTGCTTCCAAAAAGAGATGTCTCATCAATCATGTTATATTATGAATTCAGAGCCTGCAGATTCTATGACAGTAAATTCAACTTAATAAGTAAGTAAGATACTCCGCACCATTATTTGCTACATTATTATTAGAGTACAAAATAATAACTGGTTAGCAATTCTTAAGTTATAAGTACTAGTTATGTGGGTAAATATTTTCTTCTAAATTTGCAGCAGCTAAGAAGCTTTGGAGGTAATTTTTTTAGATCAGAATTACTACCCCTTTTTAATTCTGAACTCTAGCAATGCAATTCAAAATAATTCATTACTGCTGTTACTAAAGTTAAGTAACTAAACTTAAGATTTGATGCATAAACTGTGGTATGTTCAGCACTGTTTCTCCTGCCCATGCTAGGGTCTTGGCCTATAAACCTATTTATATGACAAGACCTTCTGGCCTGATTCTGCTAGTAACTTTCTGCAGATGTCTGTGGAATCTGTTATATGACATGAGTAATGTCAGAGGAATTGGGCAGGTCCTATTCATTTAATTTTCTCATGTGAATAGGGACTACTGAGCTGTGTGAGCAGTGGCAGAAAAGGTTCATAGGCACTTACCAACAGAAACATATATGTATGTATATATTAACAGGTTACTAAACCTTTAATATTAAAATGCAGAAAGTTAGTCCTACGTATAAATATTTCCATAACTGGGACTGTAAACCATAAGCGCTTTACACCATGGGATATATGATTTGTATGACTTGAATCTTTGTGGCATTCTCTGTACAGACACTACAATACAAACTCTAAGAGCTATTGTCACATTTTACTGACTAATACTAAGTTCTCAGTGAAGTCAATATACTAGTTACAAAGCAAATGGCATATAAGCAATCAAGATTAGGCCCAATAGAAATTCATAATGTCTATAAAGGTTATGAGCATATTATTTGCTCAGAGGTCTTGGAAACATCATCATGCAGCTTATGGAAATGTCAGTCTTTGCCAGTATTATAGCAAACTTTTCTGCCCTTCATAGCTTACAGTTGGAAACACCATTTTTCCTACAGCAAATATCCTTAGCCTCCTTCCGTACTCACTGCAACAAAAAGTGTGTATGGATAATATTTGATGCACTCCAATGGAGATTAAGTCACTTATGCCATCCCTGCTTTCTATAATTGGAAATGTTGAGGACAGCATTTCTTATTTAGAGAGTACAAGGTAAGTTATGAAACTATCAGCCCAAATCATGAGAGGCATTATTCTTTTTCAGCCCTTATGAGACTCCCAAATAATAATAACAAAATAGAGAAAAGCATTGCTGGCAACGCCAGTGTCTTCAAAGTGCTTCAAAGGTCAGTGGCTTGGGAAGAAGAGAAAGGACCAAGCTCTGCTTCAAGTGCTCAGAATAGAAACTAAATATTGAGTAGCACAGAAAAGTCACCAACTCCTTGTAATGAAAGTGTACAAATACAGAAGAGTCATATAATACTCACTGGCATAGGGAGAATTGGCAGCAGATCCATTCAGGAAGGTTGGAGAACCACCTAAATTTGACATTCCAGCATTCCCATAGCCATTCATGCTTGTTGTGACAGAGTTATAATTTGTCTGCTGAGGGGTGGTGCTTGGCACATAGCCATGAGGTGACACGCTGCTTGAGTTGCGAGTAAAACCTTTTGTGGGGAGGGAATACATTTAGAAATTGGTATTAGCCCAAGAACAACTTCTTAAACAAACAGCTACAAACAAGTAATTCGGGGCTACTAAGCCAGCCATGGTGTGCACAGGGAGGGCCAGGACTGACCACTGCTACCACCAGGAAACCCAAATTGTGATCCCTCACTGCCTGGGTCATTGCTGGTGGGAACTCAAAGAGGGAGGAGGAAGGCTACAGCCTTCACAGCTCCTCAGGCAACCCTTTTCTTCAAGGAAAGATAATCATTGGGTATTCTAGGAATATCCACTCTAAAAGAGCTGTTTATAGGAGATGGAGTAAACATGACCTACATTTTTGAAGTTAGGAGTACATGCTGATTTAAGGTATGTTAAAAGCATGTGATTTCTGTTAAATGTCTTCTGATGTCTCTCTCATTTAATGCATCTCAAATTAGATGCTCACTGCACACTTCAGAAAACACAGGGTACATTTCTCAAAGGAGTGGAAAATCCTAAGTCTTCTTGTCCTACCCTGATCATTATGTTGGTAGAAAATGACCAAATTTGGCTCCAAGATAAAATTTGAATTTCTACCTAATTCTGGAAATGATGTTTGGGGAAACTCATATCCAAATATCCAAAAATGAGGATTTGTTTCTAGAAGCATAGAAATACAAAATTCATCTTCACTCCTGGAAGATGAAATATAAACTTCTCTTCCTATTGCATAGTACATCCATAAAATATTATGATCTGAGAATCTTTTCTATTTTTTAGTGTAATGCAAAATAATTTTTCTGCCCTTCCAAAAAACAACCTTCTTTTTCTACTCTCTGCTTAAAATTGATTTTGAGTTGGGTAATAAATGGAGCTGAGCAAAGGAGAGTGAAAAATGCAAAGGGTTTTTTAAAATATGTTTGTCACTTTTTTTATTTTTAACTGTAGAAATTCAAACAATATTGATCTGATTTTATGCAAAGTGAAAAATACTTTATTTTAAAAAACAGAGAAGCTCTGAAAATGGCTTTGTAAATATTTCTATTTTTTCCTACTTTCAAAATTTAGAAATATCTCAAACTCTGAAAAAAATGAGTGCCAATATAATATCTCTTGCAAAACCAAACCAACAAATATTGAAGTGATACTTTCGTGTTATAAAGAAATACTATGTAAGGCCCAGAATTAGAGATCATCTATGTTCAGGAAAATATAAGCACGTACTTAAGATTAAGTACATGTTCAGGTTCATAGAAATCCTTTTAAAAATAGTGGGATTTACACACAAATGCAAGTGTTATTCGGAGCAGACGGAAAAGTGATTTGATACATGCACAAGTGCTTTTCCAAAACTGGGGCCAAAGTCACTAAAGCAAGCCTTATCTCATGACAGTAGTGTGTAATTCAAAGTTTCTGCATGCATGTGAGATGGTGTCTCTCTGGATGTGCTCCTAGCGTTCAGTTTTGAACCATCACTCCTTCACTTCTCCGTGCATTTGCCTGACTTTTATCAGAAAAGGTTCATAAAGAGAGGAAGACACGTCTTCTCCTGACCCTGATTGGTGGCCTGTGAGGCTTCGGAAACATTGACAGCTAGTTGACCACTAAAGGAATTCACTCCCATCATTCCTGCGTGGACTGACGTGTTAGCAAGGGCGGGGAGCTGGTTGTGGTTGCGGGGGACACTGTAGAGTGCTTCTGCAATATCTGCTGCTCTTTTCAGGATTATTTCCTAGGGGACAAGAAGGGTAAAAAAGAATAAAAGAGTTACCAATTCTACTCTGACAAACCTTTTCTTACATACTAAAATAAAACATTTCCCTGTCCAAAGGAAAAACTAGATGCTTTTCTTTCTAAACCAGCTGGCTGACTGATAGCTAATGCTTATAGGTCTGCTTCCTTCGTGATAAATCCTGACATCTGTGGTAAGAGAGTTGGAAGCTTCAGTCCCAGTGGCCACATTTCTGTATAACAAGACAGATAGGCAGAATGGAACTGAAGCCTAGGCTTACGCCACCTTAAAGCTAAAATATCTTTAGGGTAAGACTGAAACATCACTGGTGGCAACAAGTAATGCATATCATTGCCCATATTATACAGTCTCTGGTGATATTGGGCAAATGCCTCCAGGGTTAATAACATGTTGCTTTTGCAAGCATTAAATTCACACACTTTAAAAAGAAAGCCAGCAAACTAAACCCCACTCCAGATATGGCATTGCCCTATGTATTTATTCTTGTCTCCCATTGTCGTATCATATAGCTTTAAGCCCCTGATCTAGCTATACATCTAAGAAATAGCCATGTTTTAGAATTGCTGAAGTAGAATGCATTTACCTGGTTATTATGTGGCATACCATAGAGTGCTTCTACTAAATCAGCAGCCCTCTTAAGTATTACTTCCTGTCAATATAAAAACAGATGTGTTCCTCTGAGTTCAATAAACTCCTTGTGGGGGAAAACAAATATTAGAATCTTTTATATTGTTCTATCAGTTGCATTGTGTTTTGTGTTTTTTTTCCTCCCACCAGGTAGACCTTAATTTTAACAACTCTCAGCAACCACTGAATGGTGTTAAATCACTAGTTCATCCGATTCACACACACGCTTAATCAAGTCAAAAGGTGAGAATCATTGGTGCTGCAAAATAAAATACATCACTCAATTGTCTCTACCATCTGCACCATAAACCACTCATCGGTTTATTGCAGAATACAATCCTGAGGTCATTTACTAGATTACTGCAATCAATGTCATTCGGAGCATGTTATGAATCCCTTCAATGTGTTTATTTTATTCTTAATTGCATACTGCAGGAATTGTGACCTTACCCAGCAGGCCACGTTCAGAAGATATCCAATCAGTTCTATGCTACTGGTAATGTAACCTTTCAACTTCTTTGGTTTGTATCTTGATATGACAGGTCAGGGTAGGATCCATGTACACAAAATGATGCATCAGAGGAAAATACATGCAATATGTTAGAATGGCCCAGTGCCATGCAGTGTTTCCTGGAAAAAATCCCAGCATGGACAGCAGAATTTAAAGCAGTCTAGGATATAGTTGTCAATTTGGGGCATAAATTAACTTTTTATTCCTCATTTTTTCCCCCTCCATTTTCCTATTTGTTCCTCTTCTCTTAAATGTTTCTTACAGTATTTTAAACTGGCACTCAAGTAATACTAGCATTTCCTGTGTTCTTACATTTTAAACTGTGGAAAAATCTCTATAAATAATTCTGATAGAAAATGTAAAAATGCATTACAGAATTAACCCAGAATAATTTTATTTTCATATTCTTTAAAAGCACCTAGCAGATTCCCAATTGCCCGATCAAAAACAGTCCAGACTGTCCTTTAAGTAAAACAACATATTTTTGTAATTCCCAACCCCTACATGTTGCTCTAATAAACTAAGATGATGTTATTCATCATGGTATAATTCTGCAGGTAGCTTACAAAAATAGTAACAGTTCTGAGTATTTTACATTTTTCTACAAAGTTAAACTTTTAAAGTTAAAATATTTTACACAATAGCCATATTTTATACCAAAAAGAAACAGTAATGCTCAATTTTCATATACTGTAGACTCTGATCAGAAAATAGAGATATAATTGCGTTCATTTTGCTGTCACCATAACCTCTTCAAAAATCCTTGAACAACTCTTCAAATGACAAGCTTTTAGATGCATATTAGCATTTTTTTCAATTTTAAATTCTCTATAATATAAGATAAAACAGTTGTCATACTGCAGTAACTACTTATGACATATATAATGTCCTAAATTCAAAAATGAGATGGAGGATTTTTGTACTCCCAGTAAACATTTAGCCTTGCCTTCTGCTGCACACACCCCTCTCCCAGAACACACATTTAAATTATTTTCCACATATGAAGTGAGATGTAACATATAATCAATGGATTTTTGAATCACTACATTGAAACAGATTCTGAGGAGTTAGATTGCTACAGCCTTTTCTTTTCTTTTCTATTCATGTAGCTTGACCACAACTGTTAGCCGTATAAACATGGACAGGCAGATTACAAACAACATCCAGGTACAATCAATCCTTGTTGCTTTACCAGAATCATCAGAACACTAAGTAGCCCTTTTTGCCTCATGTTGAAGATACAAACTGGAGAAGAATAGAAGTGATACTGAAAAATGTTATCTTTTTCAATCCATGATTTTAGACAGAAAATTACTACACAGGTGTTTGACTTTGCAAACTAGGATTTATTTCACTTCAGTAGAAATTGTTTGCACTATATATTTCACTAATGCAAAATTAGAATGTGATACAGAGCCCACAAACTGCTTTGGAATATTGTTAACCTAAGCTGTCATTATGCCAAATTACTAAAAAAAGAAAGTTTAAATAGTCAATTCTGCTCTACCTGACTAATCATAGTTATTTATGTAATACTGAGCTAGAAAACTCAGAATGCATCTAAAAAGAGATTGAAGACCATGTTAAAAAATGAGGTAATTACATGGAATCTTACAGCTGCTCTACCTAATATCAAATATATTCCAGTTCTTAAAAATTGGAAGTTATTTGATGTAATATGATATTGTAAATAAAACTAATTGTCATGATGGTTTATTGAAGTATGTTTGACAAGTAGCATTCAATTTTCCTAGCTAGTCAATGGTTATCTTTTTTCCAATATTTTCATAGTCTGTAAATTTGAGTTTCATACTTTCTCTAACAATATTTTCACACAATAAAAACATTTCTTGTTTATGACATTTTCAGATCATACAAAGTAGATTTTACACAAAAATTCCTGTGTCAGATACTGGTATCTTCTATTCCAGAGCTGACGGTAGTTCTTACAGACACAAACTAGCTTTAAATATACACAATAAAATGCTACTACAGACATGATCAAGATATTAACTTCTTGTTTTCTGAATGCATTTAAACCTTTTGCAGCTCTGCCTAAATTACTGTAGAAGCTACCATTACGACTTCACATACAAAGGAACCCCAAAAGTCCTCTATAAGTTAGAGCAACAGACCTTGCAAGGTGCTTGGATTGCGGTGACCAGAAAATTGTTCTCACCTCCATGTCATTACGCTCACAGTGAAGCAGCCCCCGAGCATGTTTGTGTTCGGGATCTAATATATTGCCTTTCAATCAGAGCTGAGAGCCACTGAACACATAGACAGAACATGACGAGCAGGTCAGGAAAGCAATAAAGATTTTACAGAGCTGTCCAAGGTGCTAAATTTACTCAATAATGGGTTTGGCACCATAGTGTTAACCTCTCATTTACTACCAGTTTGAGGGACTAAATTGAAGTAGCTGACTTCATTTACCTTGAAATGTATATTTTATGACATTATGTAAGTAGATTGAAAGGGCACTGCAGTTTTAACAATTTAAAGGCTAGAGCATGTTTAAGATGAAGCTTGAATATTTATTGTATATTGCACTTAAACTATATAGTATATTAAAATGCATTGATTAAATTTGTAAAAGGTATTATAAAAAAGGACAGCTAATATAAAAGATCTATGTCTTTTAAAATCCAATTGATACTGCATGTTACCACTGCAATGGTGATAAACAGATAGATAGGTGGACAGAGGAGCAGACAGACATCAAAAAGTGAGTGAAACTCGCATTTGACAAAAAGAAATCTCTGCACAAGCTCAAGGTCTGTTATTCCAGATATTTTTTTGTTCACAGAAATTATTCTTTGCCTTCATCACAGACATAGATTTTCATAGCAGTAAGTGGGCATCATGTAAGGTCCTTCCAATTGAATATGCAAGTGGAAATATTTCCTGAAGAGGCAGAGTTTGACTAAAGCTAATATCTAATTTATGGGGGCATTTGTCAAGAAAGATCCACTCTTCTACTAATGTTAGAAGTCTGACAGCTTTTGGTTTAGAATAAAGGACTATGCGGCATTTAGTTTGAGGCAAAGTGAGGGTCTTCTTGTCTTGCATTTTCTTTCAAATAAGCATAATTTTATTTCTATAAAAATAACAATTGAGCAAATATTGAAAAGAGCAAAAATTACTTTAGAGATTAAATATGATGCATCAGAACTCTGCCCTCCACACAGCTACACACCACAGATTCAGAGTCCATTTCTATCCCAAGCTGAAGCTGATTTTCTACTGAGGGATTTTTTTTTTTAATTTCTGAAACAAAAATGCAGTTAAATATTTCTATCAAATTTTCTTCCTGAAAATACTAAAGGATATTTACATAAGCAAAAGAAGAGGTGGGGAAGTAAAGTCTGCATATTCCAAAATCACTGTAGGAAGGATTATATAAAGCACATGAGGATGACTGTGCTTTTGAATCACAATGATTGTAATTTAAATGAAATCCACTTCTGACCGAATGTACCTTGAACCAACATTACAGCAACTTTGCACATTTTGATTGTGACATGCATTCCCTTCAGTAGGAATTCATTAATATCATAAAACTTGCATTTCAAGTTTTATCACAACGGACACATTTTGTGTCAAGTTTTATCATGACGAACAAATTTTGTGGCAGCTTTAAAAAAAATCTCTTCTGTTGACAACTGTGGGTTTTTTTTTTTTTTTTTTTTTTTTTTTTTTTTTTTTGTTTTGTTTTTTTTGGGGGGGGGGGGGCGGTGTCTAGTGAAAATATCCACTGTTGTCCCAACAGTGCTGTGAGTCTAGTCAGCAAAAGGGTCTCTAGAGTTATAGTGCGTTATTTGGCTTTGGTAACTAAATTAGACAGTGTTCAAGGTACTTGTTAAATCTAAATGAATTTTGTTAAGAAGAAGCTGACCACAATATATAACACTCATCAGCCACATACTGTATTATTGAGACCACCAAAGGATTTATGTACTTGTGGAGGGCGTGGGGGGGAAGCTGTTCTAGTGTACTGCAAGGCATTTATCTTATGTGTTGTCTAGATATCATATCACCTTCTAATGCTCTTTAGCATTGTAATACAAAAGAGAGCTCATTCATCTTCTGAGAGGGTACTTAGGGATGATGATGTCATTCATACTTCCTTGACTCTTATGTCTGACCTCCTGGCTCTGCCTTCTAACTTCCTACTCTCATGGCTACTTGAAAGAAAAAAACTCTTCTACAGAATCAAAATACTGAACATCAGACTCCAGTTCCCTTCTTCACCTTGGAAAGGTCACATTCTGCAAGTTCAAGCCAAAATTATAATATTTTGTGCTAAAACTTTTCCTTTCTTTTTCAATGGGTGAAACTTTCAATGTATTAATGAAGGATATGTACCAGAACTAAGTTTTAAACTTAGAATTTGTATATGTATTATATTTTAAACAATAAAGATAAAATTGTGAACACATCTTTTTAACTGTAATGGCAAAGATAACATTTAGGTAGAGAGCCATTTAGAAGGATGCCACTGGTCTAAAACACCAGTCATCTAGCTTGGTATACAAGAGTTTCAGCCTGCCCAGCACCTCCCATCTTTCCATAATCTACCAGGAGCATTTCATTATTGTATCATTTTCAGCAATTATATTTTTATAAAAGACTCTTAAAAGCCATTCAAAATGTAAAGATCCTCCTTTTACTGTAAAACTGAGTGAACTAAGCCAGCTTCATGGGAAGTATAAAATAACAGGGCCATTTCACTAAAAAGATATTTTTACCCACATAAAGATGAACACTTCTCTAGCAAATAAACAACTGAATTGTTTCCATATATTGTAATTGAATCATACTGAAGAAGTAAACACCATATCACAAAGACAGGAAGGCAAAATGAGAGAGAAAGACAACATAGTTCACTTGAGGGGTTAAAAAAAAAAAAAAAAAAGCTTCTGCTTACCGCTGCCTATAGGATGGAAGTGCACTGAATCAGTCCTGCTACTGAATTTCAATGGCAATTTCCAGAAAATAAGTCTGCAGTGGGAGCTAGAACCTTAGCTTTTCCGAGCCATTGTAGTCTCATCAGCCTCCACCCAAACTGAAAATCACAGCCTAACTCTACAGCACTAAAACAGTCATGCATGACCTTACCACCTGCTCCACAATGAGCCAACCTTATAAATAAAATATAGAAAGCTTATATGAGGCAGCAGGAAGAACAAACACTGATGTGCAAACGCAAGCAGGCATCTAGCCGTAAATGTTGAGAATCAATGATTAAAACACCTCTTAACCACAAAGGTGACAAATGCATAGCAATAGGGAAAACACACCCTACTCAAACAATCTCCATCAGAAATACTGATGACATAAGAAGGAACAAAATGATGGTGATCATCCGTAAGTCTGTCCTTGCAAGTATCCCATCTTACCCCTATTATCCTCCTGTTAATCTGGTGCACTTAGACACACACAAAAAAGTATCAGCCTCCGTTTTTAATCCACACTACTCATGCTGCTGGTCTTCATTTCCATAAATGATGGGCACATAACAATGGCAACTGAATTAGTAGCTGGCACAGATGTGTATTTCATCTAGATACACAGTAACGTGGAATAAACTGGCACTAATATAGTTGCACTGGAATAACCCTTTGAATAAACTGACATTTGAGAGTCTGGATGCTCCCACCATATTATCATCAACTGAAGCATCTGGCAAGTAATTTGGACAGTTCTGTTGCTGAAAGCTCTGGAGTTCTCTGCTAATGTTAGGTCTCTAAGTCAAAGAGAGAAGAGTGGATGTGTGAAAGCTGATATGCAGAACTAAAATCATTCTGCCAGTGTTTATAAAAGTGTCCCTCTTTGAGGGACTTTAGCCAATGGTGATTATGTGACTCTCATCTCTATCCCTCAGATGGCTGCAAAACTTTGATTCTCTTAAATATGTTTACTATATGGATTGCCCCAGACAAATTCACCAGAAAAAGGCATTTATAGCATTTAAAGCTGGAACTATTCAGAATTGTCAAATTTTAACCCATGAGGCCTTGCCCACAGCGCAGGATTGGTAGATATCACTACATTCTATTCTTACATCTATTTACATCCTACAGCACCTCAACTGGTAGCTGGTAGCTGTCAGTCATATTTGGGACACGCTAACACTCTCATTAAAGAGATTGAGTAAATGGTAATTCTCTGGTGTCATCCACAGCATTTCCCCCAGGTTATCTTGCAAGCTCACACTGTGAGGATCTAAGGACAGATCCCCTCAGTACGAAACATAGCAAGATCATGAAAGGAAACACATTTTCACGCTGTACAAGAGGTTGCAGCATTTACCCCAGCAATGTAAAGACCATTTTTTCTAGAGATACTTTTCCTTAGTTACGCAATCCCATCTTTCATACAATGATCAGTTTGTCAGATCCAGTGAATCACTAGAAGACAAAATAAATTATCTATAAACTAGATCATGAATGGCCAAGTCCACATAAGTGCAATTCAGTGGCTAACAAAAAATTCTTCATCATCTTTCTCACCAGTTTGCAGCAACTCATACTATTCCCATCTATCTAGATTACAAAAAGATTATTCCTGATTTACCCATGAACATATGAACAAACAATAGATAACATTAGATTCTTCTCTTCCATCTGATTCAAAGGTTGGCCACAATGACCTAAAAGCACATTTCACACTCTAAATTTTCCTTATATGCCACATCCACCTGCAGTCCCTGGGCAAAACATACAAAGAAACATGCACAGAGCAATCTCAGATCGGAACCTCAGGAAGTTCTTTTTGAAAATTTACCCCAAACCATTTCTACCAGCACCTACAGTGCTTTGAAGCAGATGTTCATTATTGAGTTTAAAGAGCTTTTTTGTTTGTTTGTTTTTGTTTTTGCATATATAAGATTTTCTGATAGTTCTTCCTCTCCTCTCCATAGTATTAACATTCCTGTTTCTTGAAAACAGCTGCAGATGAGAGTTGCAAGGAAAAAAAGAAAAAAAAAAAAAAAAAGAGTTATTACTCACAGTCTTCTCCTGACCATTTTATACCCATATATTTTTGGAAAGTTGTCAAAGTCCCCTTATGGAAGAAGAAGAATGTTTTAAATTATTTGAAGGGTCTGGACTTAAGCAAACTTAAAAAGAATTTGGTAAAATGAACAGAGACACTAAATTTGGAGACTGTCATTCAAAGATCCTGCACAGGCTGTTTCAGGAGCTTTATTCTGCAGATCATATTCTTCTGCCCATTAGAAAAATTCCCTACAATATTGGGGATTAAAAAAGATTAAACATGGCTTGTAATTTTGTATGTGGTACAATGTAGATAACCAATTATGTATCTGTAACAGCGAAAAACATTTTACTTGGCAAATAGGCTGATATCTATTTCCTATAATTTGCATACACAAAGAATTTCCAAACACAGGTCAAGTTGTACCCCTTTTAAATTGTTCTCCCATTAGGTCAAATCTGGAATGTATTGGGTAGCATAATTCACTTGACTGCATTTAAATCTATAAAGATATATAATTATGTTTGGTATTGCAAGGCAAGAATGTCATCTGAATTCAATCAGCAGAGCTATCTAGCAATTAAAGTGTAACTTGTATGTATGTGTTTTGTCTGTTTCATTTTCAGAATTGTTCTGTGCTATATGCTTTTATCCATATAAATATCTGTTATAAGTACACCAAACTAGGTGTTTTCTGTAAAAAACACATGCTCACCTATATGAAATTAATTAAACAACCCCACTGCATTTTGTTTTAATCAAGACTGAAGAAAAAGAAAAAAGACAGCATATCGTTAAGATCTGTGAGACTGTCACTCTGTCAAATAATGAAGATTTTTCTGGATTGTATGCTTCAGGTAGGAAGTGATAGTAGCTAGAAACTGAGAGTTCAGGTTACTTTTAATAGCAGGAGGAAAACTGAAAAATAAGACACACTGAAATTCTGACCTACAATGATATTCCACTATGTTCTGTAGAGAGAGAGTGCATAAAAATGTTGAAATAGAGACTGGAATAACGTAGGTAGATTTTAGTATTACAGTTAAAACACTGCTCAGTCATAACCTCTACAAATGACTACTTTCACTTACATTTTATCATCGGTATAATTAAAAGAAGTCTCTTGAAAGGGGCATTCTCATTACAGCGAAGGACCACTTCAGACCCAATTGAAATGAAAAGACAGAGCATAGATTAGGTGTAGATACCAAGTGGTAATTTCTAGGGAAGCATAAAATGCCAAATACGCAACAATTATATTTTATAACTATGTGTTCAAAAGACTTACAGTATTTTATTATACAAAGAGGCTATAGCTCTGAGAGACTACTTCATTGAAGTGCCTCCTAGCATATATGCTAAAAACATTCAAGTTTTTTATCAGAAACAAAAGACATTTTTCTCCTGATATCTTTTAATATTTGCCCTTAAAAAGTCAACTGAAATTATCCAAAGCAATTATAAATGTTGAATAAGTGTATAGGTAAGAAATTAAATTTATCCAACATTTCACAGCAATAAGAGTATTTTTCTCTGTATACCTCCATGATGTAAAAGCAGATACTTTACGCTACGGAGGGCTCCTTTTTCAGTGGTGACTGAAAATATTACCATTGTCACTTTACCAACATATTTTATGGAAGTGCTTCAAAATTCACCACTGATTTTTCAATGTACATCAATATTTCAGTAACTTTTTTGATCATCAAAAACTCTTAGTTTAAAGCTGTAAAATTGAAAGAAAATTCAGATTACCAAAACATTAATAGTATTTCTTTCCTGTTTATAAAACAATACTTTTGCACACATTTTATTTGTCAAAAGCTCACACTGGAAAAATTAAGCATCTCTATTCTATAAAATGCTAGGACTTCCAGAGACAAGATGCTATGTCCAGGTGAAATTATGAATACAGCATTAGTAAAGACACTTGATTTATCCTAAAGAACTAAATTAACAGAGACAAATTCCAAAATTTCTGTATCTCACATCTCCCATATATGAACAAAAAATGTGTAATATATATGTGGCACTGCTTTTTAAATGCTTCTGTGTTTTGTTTCCATTTTCTTCTCAGCAAGCATATCATTTGTCATCTACAGTCAGAAATATATTCCAAAACATTCTTTAAAACAAAACTAAAATGCATATCCGTGTTTATACAAGTAGCATGAGATTGTATGCTATTGTACTTAGAGGACATTTCAGTCCAGTTGAGTTATATCAACATAAGTTACATGATTGACTTTTACAACAGAAAGAAAAGGTTGTACTCAAACAACTGTTATTGCCTCAATGGAAAAAAAAATCAATGAAAGTAAAATGAACAAGAGATTTTGTCTGAGTTGCAGTTAATACTACTGAAGAGCTATGGATATTAAAAGGTCAACAAATAAATTAGTCCAAGTGTTATGAAATGAATGATTTGGCTTATAATTGTATTGAGTGCAAATTGTTCACTGCCTATTAGACCAGGTAATTTTTAACCATGGAGCCTCAATTACTGTTCCATAAGCAATAATATAGTTGTAAGAGCCACTGGTTCGATCGAGTGACCTATGAGACGCGCCAGGACAGCTGACTTTGCTATGATGGATCACTAAGCCTGATCTCCAAATGGTGCCAAACCTTCCCTTCCCGTGAGGAGATCTCATAAAAGAAACATTACTGCTTGATTCATTTTACCAAAATGTTTGAGTTTTCAAGTGTCAGCAGTTAAGTACAGATTGTGAAACTCTCTATTTCTTAGAAGAATTACGACAACAGGCATCCTATTTCTTCCAGCACTCTGTGCTAAATGGCATCATGATGGTTAGGAGGATGCTTTTTCTGCTGCTCAATTGGACTGTGTTGTGAGAAATACACTGCAATCACATTTTACATCACCACGTAAACCACTGCATAACACCTAAAACTAGGCTAGAAATGGAAACTGTAGGTGAGATTATAGACATTACTTCACACTTCTGCAATGCCCTGCATTCAAAGATCTCAAAGCACCACTTTAATGGGAACCAATTAAACTTCACAACATACTTTCTAGGAAAATATTCTCTCTCCCCCATCTTCATCAGAGACAGCTTTAACATGTAGCTGTTTGGCTGAAGTCACAATGGTCTGTGGTTACAACCGAGGCAAGTTTTGTAGGGTGAGGTAATATCTTTTATTAGACCCACTGATACAGGTGAGAAAAGGTACAGCCAGCATGCAGGAAGCAAGGCATGTGCGCCCAAAAGTTTGTCTGTTTTTTTTTTTTTTCCGTTTATATCAGTTAGTCTAATATAGGATTACCACTCCCTACAAATCCTGATAGCCTTAAACAGGGAAAAGAAATTAACCTGATATTGCTTTCATGCTATGAAGTAACATACATGGCACCTCATGATGAGGAAAGGCAGCAGCTGCGTTTCCTCATTGCTCCTAAGGGCATGGTGTTCCTCGAGCGTCAGGGCTGGAAATATGGCAATAAAGGTCTCACTACACTTCCCACAGGACGGGGCCTTAAAGGACAGTAACTGTGTGGTAACTCTGCACATCTGCTCTTTCCTCATATATACAATAAGTTGAAGATATAAATGCAATTCCTGAATTATCACATAATCTGTGTAGTAAAAACTAAACCAACAAAAAGCCTAATTAGAATAGATTGTGCCACATACAACCAAATCCTGTTTATATTGTCACTCTGCTATCTTTTTGATAGATCACTACATTCAGGCTCTATTGGGAGGGTGATTTTCCATTTCATCTCTCCATTGAGCAAAAAAAGTGCCCCGTGACTGGAGTCTGAATTTCAATTTTACCAGCATACAGTTAAACTGAATATTATTTGGCACAATGCAGTGTACAACTGAGCCACTAAATGGCTGATTTACTAAATTATTATTAGATGAGCTCTTGCTGTTCCAAGTGAAAGTGCAGTCACTGTCTCTCTTCATGGTGTGTTCAAATTGTTCTGTGTTTAAATATTCAGCATGAGGCTAATGTGAACTGATGAACTGAGACTACAAACATTCACTTTCAATACAGACAGAGAGACAGAGATGCAACATATCATGTGGCCTGCGGAAGTGAAAATGACTTATATTTAAGGATGCTGCTGCCTACTTCCATTACTATAAGATATTCTTAATTAGCTTTGTATTCGAATCAGGAGTTTGGAAATGTAGCTAAACAACTCCAGAAAAGAAATAGCTGCATGGACATGAAGGCTTCAGAATTCCGGTGAAGTTGTACTTGAGCCTGGATCTCTCTGCCAGTAAAGCACAGGAGCTGCCACTACAGTGTCATACTTCACTATCTTTGGTATTTGAGCTGCAACTTAAAAACATCACTCACAATTCTGTCCTCAGCATCAGAAATCCTAGAAAATGCAGATGACTGACCATGATGTGTAATTCTATGACTTTTTGACATAGAGGGGAGAGGAAGGAGGAAAAAATATATATATATATATAACATATATTTTAAAGTTAAAAAAAAAAAAAAGAAAATTTCTTTACTGCCACCTGCTGGAGTAGACAATAACCCTTTGTCATACAAAAACAAGCATCTTCACTTAGAGGACAGTTACGGCAAGCATTTAAAATACTGTGATCCCAGACACTTACAGTAGATTAGAATTTTTTATTGGTGCTGTGTTGCCATAACAACATAAAGACAGCAGATGACTTAAGCTAAGCTTGCAAAGCAAAAGGCTGCTCATCTGGCAGTTAAAATGAATACAGTTCACTTCACAAGTTCCCCATATGGACCCTTAGTGTATGGTAATGAGGATACCATATGGTGGAAGAAAATGCACAGAGAACAATTGTGCTCTACTGGGTGAGTGAAGTGAGCAGGAAGTTACGAGGAAACACAGGAGAGGGATTTCTGTGAGCTCTCTAACTCATGGGTTTCTTTCAGAGGGGGGTTCTCTCTCTTCTTAATCTTCCTCTTAATATATACATGCATAGAAATGACAGAGAAACATATTGTACATTTTGCAACATCATTCATCATAAACTGTCAGCTCTGTTTGTAAATCAGCCTAGTAAGATCTTATAAATTTGTAATTCTTAAAAGGTAAAAGTGCTAAGTTTTTAGACAAAGTGCAGGAAAATTTAAGCACTTCTGACAAGTAGAAACATTAGTGGTAATCATTTTAAAAATGCTTGCATCTTTCTGCCTGCATGTTTAGCTGTAAATAATGCCGCAATGAATAAAAGCTTTAAAAAGAGGAGGGGGGATGAAGTGGAATAAATATTTTTTATTTCCAAAAGGATAAAATGTAATAGCTGATCAGAACCATATGCACGCTAGATTCTGCTGTAAATGTACATATGCTATACTGTACACTGTACTAACCAGATCCTAAACCTGGTAAGACAGCTTGCTAAAGGCTGCAAAGTCAATTTTGTACTACACATGCTTCATAAAAGATGAATATAAATGCATTAGTTAGACACGGTGAGCTAAATTAGAAGGTCAGGCAGGGCTGGAAGGGCTGAAATATCACACAACCAATGACTGTAATTACTCTTTTTTTAAGTCTATTAAGTGGTGTTGTTCTATCAAGGCTCAGGGGTATAGGACATGAAGTACAAGATAAAGTAATGTGTATTTATTACTCCCACGGGATCAATTTACTAGATATTTTCAGCTCCACAGAGCAAAATACACAAATGCAGCCTTTGTTACTTTCTTCAAACTGTGGTTTGTTCCTTCAAAGCTCTGCTCCTTGAAGAGATCATGTTTACCTGTTAGGTGCCTTCCTGCCACCATCAGTTCATTGTTGCATTTTAAAATAATAACAATAAAGGATACGGGAATAGAGAAAGGCGAGGATCACTTTTACAGGATGCTCGAACAAGTGGTTTGAGTTGCTCAGATGGAATGAGCAGTCTAGAAAATCCAAACCCAGGCATGATTTTTACCCCAAGGCAAAGCAGGAATCAGGAATGGAGAATGGCACAGAGCTCCTTGTCATCGTGTTAGCCCTGATCTATTAAAAGTTTTGTCATAGATTCTAAATTACACCATCTGCTCTAATCATTTGCTGAGTAAATGCTGACCCACTTATAAAGAAAACTCACTGAAATGTGTATGCACGCTGTTGACCTTCAGAAAGGAACGGGCTCCTTGCCAGCCACTTGTATGAGGCTTTGCCCTTCAGCGAGCAACGTGGCTCTGTCTCTCAGCTCTCCCTCATTTTGGACCTTTGCATATTCCCAGACGTGCCCCTTCACCGCTGGCATGCAGCACCCCATAAGGAGGATACTTCCATAGTAGCAGCAGGCATTTTGGTCATCTATTTCTCAATAGCTTTGAAACTCAAAACTCAGACTTTGAAAACCAAATATTTTCAATAGAATAAATTGAAAACCAAAACCAAACAAGCCCCTTAACCAACTAAATGCCCAAATTGTTAGGAAATGAAAAAAAAAAAATCCAACTGTTAAGGAGTTAATATCAATCTTAACTCTGGTCTCACACTCCAGCAAATTTTATAGTACAGTGTAGAAACCACCAAGCACATCTCATGCCTTCCTTGCTGTACAGATAACTCCATCAGCTTCTCTTCACATGCTCCCCCTTCCTACCCATACTTACTATAAAAGTTTTCTAAGAAACCCCTTGTTACACTGGGTGGAAAAAAAATAAAGATATGTTTCCTGAGCTCAAATTGACTAACTTACATTAAAATAGCAAGAAAACACAGTATCTTTGGTGAGCAGATGGAGATCAATTCAGGAATTTCCATCAGGTCTGGCTGAAGCAGCAAACCTGAGTTGCTTTGTCTTCATTGCTGTTTTAACCTCAGCCAGCAAGCCAAGGCCAACCCACCCACATTCAGAGACAACCTCTGTTTGCAATATAAACAATTCCCATGTCACGATGGATAAAGGGCAAATCTCTGGGATTTCATAGGGGAAAAGACAACTGCATTTGCCAGTCACCGGTTCCTAATAACCACCTGTCTTCTGTTAGTGTCCTAACAAGGAGGTGGAATATGTCTTGGGGACTAATGACTGACCAGAGGAAAGGAGCTGAAGGAAAGGTGGAGCCTGGTTACGTGTGCTCTCTGCTCAGCGGGAAGGCCCCTGTGTGCTGGAGAGAGAGGCTCTACTTTCATCTACGTGAAGAGAAACCAGAACTAAGGGTCCTTTCAGGAGGGATGAGGGGTCTCTCAGAGAGCACATTTAAGCAGCAGACTAGGAGGGAGAGGACATCAGATCATGGAGGGGGTCAATGCTCTGACTTGCTTCTCAAACACGGAGTGAACAATCATGCGCTTAATTTAAATTAAAGTGATGAGTTGTAAGAGCGGTGAAAATGGCAAATAAATTCTAGGAAATTGCATATAAAGAGGAACCGTTGTTATTAAATCATTTAGGATGGATGTGTTTCAAATCTAGCTCACAGTTGAAACTGTTTTACAGCTATAGCTGAGGAGTTCTAACAAAATTACAGAATCTCAACATATCTGCCAGGGATTTATTTTAAGGATTGTATGATGGTTATATAAATGAACCTCAAGAGATTCGACATGTTGTTGTGATCTGAACACTTTAGTGATTTCCACTGTAGTTGTGTACGCAAGAACCAACAACAATTTGTGTGCACATACGCAAAAGCAGGAGACAGGGAGAATGCACACACACGTGCAGGTTTACTCCCCAGCTCACAGGCAGGCTTTCTGCAGACTGCTCCTCCAGGACAATGATACAATTTCTTAACATTAGCATCATGGTATTTCTTTTCACTTCTCCCAGGAGATCTCTTGTTTCCTCTGATCTGCCTCCTGTCTGTATTAGAAAGGAAAGACTATACTACCCAGCACACTCCTGATACTTGATCTCACTCCAAGCTTTGGGTGCTAATCCCACCACCCCTGTACTGCTTGTCTCTCCTCTTGGTGCGTGTGTTTGTGCATGTGTGTGTGTACAGACAGGCACATCTGCTAGTGACAACCCTAAACTGGTTGCTTTTCCTGCTCTGCACGCAAATGGAACAGGACTCTGTCCCATAGCTAGCACCATAGCTGAGCTGCCAACATCAGCTCCCACTCCTTTTTCTTCAGAAACTATATATTGCATTTCTACTTCAAACATATCTCTACTTTTCAACTGCCTCCTCACTACGGGAGGGCATTCTGCACGGGAATTTGGCCACTGAAGTCAAATTTGACCACTGGGAGAGACAAAAAAAAATTCAAAAACTGGCTCTTTTCTTTGCCTACTTCCAGCAGATAGCTGGAACATTTCAAAAAGTTCATCCCAAGCATGGACACTGAGCGGTTATGAAAATAACGGTTCTAAACTAGTGGAGATCAAACTTCTGAAATTCTATGCCTCAATGGTTTTAGAAATGCCTGTTGACACAAATATGGCTGTTAACTCCCAAGTTCTGGAGTAGAGCATGTGCTAACACGCAGTTGGTGGCCTCAGCAATTCTCCTTGACTTAGGGATAACTCACACAGCAGAATCCTCTTGTTGGTCAACAGGAAGGACGGCAAGCCCCTTTTGAACACAAACAGTGTAACCATTTCTGTTTCTTAAAAGATCTCTAATTCATCAGTAATGTTCCAATGGAATACGAGCCACAAACCCTAACAGCAATTATAGAAATGCATTTTGTTTTATTTATTTAACAAATAAAGTACAAGGTTTTCAACGAACAGAAAGTGATGATGCACTGGCAGGACAATGGGAAAAATGGAAGAAAGGATATTTAAAGCTCTGAGCACTGCTCTTCTCTCTGCTGTCTTACTCTCTTGCCTCTCTCATACATTTGCCCTCTCTGCCCGTGGTTCCACTGTGGAAGCCATATGGCTTCCAACTCTCTTCTAAGTAGCCACTGAGAATTGTCTATAGTGGAATACTGCCAAAGCCCTTCCTGGTTTAATGACATGGGGAAGAGCGCTGTGCAGTGCTCACCCAGCACAGAGACTCTCTGCGTCCTTGATTATGATTCTGGAGCCAGCAAGTGATGCTGGGAATTGAACCATCAGTGCCTCAAATGCAGAAGTCGACATGTGCCAACCCCTGCTGCATTCAGCCTCTGTGTGTGGCATATTAATGAGTCTTGAACTTGAGGTCCAACCTTCAAGCTTGCACACAAGGAATTATCCAAACACAAAAAAAGAAAAAAATGGTCCTCTTCATCCCTCTAACCTTGCATACAGATAATAGTGTTTTTTTTATTTTTCCCTAAGTTTGTTCAGTTCTTTAAACAGTAACTTTTTTTTTTTTTTTCAGGCCATCAGTTGCACTTCTGCCTCTATAAATACGATTCCTCTTGATTTAAAGACTTGAAAATCTATCTTGAAAAAGTACTCAGAACAAACACATTAAGCCAAGAGGGTATATGAGGGGACAGATGACTCAGTATTAACCTTCTTTCTCATACCCTATCCATAAATACCTGCTAAATATTGGAGTCAGGATATGGATCTAGATGAAGCTTTCTTCTGCCTGTTTTTATGTCTTATGACACTAGATAGCAGAAGTGTGTGGTTATTAGCGAAGGAACAGTCTTGGTCTAAATGGGAAAAAGGAGGGTGCACAGCCTCATGCCTTCTTCCACATACCAGGAAAAAAAAAAAAAAAAGAAAAAGAAAAAAAGCATTGCTGAGGACCCCCTCATTGCCATGGGCATCTGAAACGGGAATTGTACTGACTTATTTTACTTGAATTTCCTCATTTAGAAACAGAAGCCACAAACATTTACTAGTCTGCTGGAACATTAGGCACAGGGAAAATTTGCAGCATTTCTTTTGGTCTTGCAGATAGCTGGTACATAATGAAGGCTGGCCTCTAATTTTCTAAGAAACAATTTCTCTCCATGTGCGTATTTGGCGACAGAGGCACAAAAGAGATGAAAGATCCCCTCCAGAAGGATGCTCTCTTTCTTTGGAAAGGGTTGCACCTCTGGAGGGAAATTTGACAACCTTACAAAGTCCTGCTGTAAATCTGTCCAAAAGTCAGAGAAAGGGACAGCTTGTGGAGGAAGAACAGAGCCAATGTAAAATGTAACTCCCCAGGACAGCATGTTTCTCTGGTGGTAAGAGGGAAGGACAACACATCATCAACCCCCAAACCACAGCCTACAGCCTTCCTAAGCAAAGATAAAAGACTTAACATGCCTGTAAAAAATCACATACTGAATTTCATTTCTATCAAGAAGTAAAGTAAGTTACAGTGTTCATGATCTCTTCTCACCTTACAAACACTTCAGAAACATTAACCAATCAAAGTCCACAACAATCCCCAATGAAAGCCTATGCACAGCTCAGGAAGCTATGGTCATGAGATTTAACCAGTCACACAGGCTATACGGGACATGTATTAGTTGAGGGATCAGGCTTGAGGCATCAGCTAAAGCTCTGTTCTGTGTCTCAGGTCTGCAAACTCACATCTTCCTTTCCATAACTCAAAGGCAGTGTTCTTCAAATACCCACACGCAGCCTATTTGTCTGCCCAGCTCACTCACCCACAGCCATGATGCTAGAGCAGGCACAATGGTGACAGCTGGTCACGTAGAGTGACTGCAGCTCATGCATGCTATCACTCAGTGTTTCTGGACCTGCAGCAATGAACGCCGAGCTACGCTTTTTCAAATACCCTCAGTCTTTCTCCAGCATATCCCAAAACTCACCACAAATTCTTGGCAGAGCAAGATGCTGTGAGAGTACAGTATGGCAAGGTAGCAAGAATGATGTGAGTGCAGACCCAGACAGCATGTTCACAGTATACGACAGCAGTACTACAAGCCACGTGAACTACTCTCATTTTCTCATCTTTTACTTGAAAGAAATCAACAAAAAAATCTACCACTTATTTTGATGTGAATGAACATCAAATCACTTCACTACACATCGCTCTAATTATTTTAGAGATCCTGAAATAAATCAGTATATTGTTATCTTAAAGCAACTCATGGTGCAGCAGCACTAGACATGTATTTACTGAAGACCCAGATTATTTGATTTTATCAATGGTGAACTCAAAATTATAATGGTGCTACTGTGATACCAAAACTGAGAAGCATCATTCTGCTATGAATAAGCTGCTCAGGTTCCAAAATACCAGCCAAAAGTGTGCCCTTTATAAGGTATTTCAGAAGACAGAGTAAGATTTGATTTTAAGATAGACAGGAGTTTTTTGAGTCAGCAGTGACTCAGAAATTCACGGAAGTCTCATAAAGCCTATAATGAGAGCTGCATGACTGGGCTTCATTGGTCATGCCTCTCCTTCAGCTTAACTGGGTTGGGTACCAAACTTGGACCATTACATTTACAGAGAGACTTGCATTTTCAGGATAAAATTCAGAACAGCTTACTTTCAAAAACAAACATGCAGTAAACAGTTGTGCCATATTTAATAAAACAATAAGCTTAGTGCTGACCTTTGGCAAGCGTTCAGGGTCACCAGGGTGCCGGGGGATAACCTTCTGTAACCTTTGGAAACCATAGTCAATGGTGGGTTCGTTCAGAGCTGAAACAACAAACAACATGGTGATGTGACAAGCACATAGCAAGCAGGCTCCATTGCACTGTAACAATTGGCAATGCATTGCAAGACCAAGGAAGGATCACAGCAAAGTCTCCTTTTACT
Organism: Anseranas semipalmata; assembly: GCA_013399115.1. Lineage (NCBI taxonomy): Eukaryota > Metazoa > Chordata > Aves > Anseriformes > Anseranatidae > Anseranas > Anseranas semipalmata. The sequence continues at coordinate 2,247,172 of VXAA01007081.1, forward strand.
GAAATCAGCACTGACTATGAAATCTTGGTTCAAACACTGTTTGAGGTTGGTTCTGAGGCTTCAGTTCAAACAGCAGTGCAAACCTTCCCCCTCATGTGCCCATGACAAGGTTGCTAGAAAATCTGGGGACATTATGTACATCTTCCAAACAGAAAGCAATTATTATCTCTGAAAGCTGTGATGAAATTCATTGGATAAATGCTTTGCACCCTCATGTTTCATTTTTTTTTCTCCTGTTTTGGTGTTATAAGGAAGGTCCTTTGTCATGGGAAGACAAAAGAAGTAACTACTAGGGAGTCTCTCTTGTTCCAGATTCTATTATACATTTTATGCGTTCCATGTGCAATGATCACGTATAATTTTGTTGTGAACTACAGACATTTGTCTTGGCAGAGGCTTTATTTTTCACTCATCAAAATGAAATAAATGACATAATTCCCACTGACTTCAGCAGCCCAGGTCAGGCCCCAGTCAGCACTAAACCGTACCAAAAGACCTAATGAATTTAAAAAGATTCATCTTTCCCTAGTCCTTGTCCAGTAAAATGGAGTAGAGAAATGGTGGAGGTAAAACACTTGAATCTTCATGAAAAAGCTGGCCTGTCTGCATTAATCGAAGCTCTGACTGTGCCAAGCCTTTAAGCATGTGCTTATCTGTAAGCACATACTTAAACCCATTTGCTTTCAGCAAAGCAAATTTGAGCATATTATGTTTTTTGTATGATTGCCTATAATTACAGGGGACAGCATTGAATGACCTTCCAGCTATATTTCCAGTCATATGATCACTTTAAAACTCAGATGTTAGTGAGACTTCAACATGTGCTTAAAATTTCCTAAGTGCTTTGGTGAACTAGAACAAGAGTCAAGCATTCTCAAGCATCTCTAAACAACAGTGCATCATGACTCTCCCATGCCAATAGAGACAACTAAACTTTCCACAGCAATTTGCTAGCAATTTTTTTCAAGTTCAGTGAAAAAATTGTAGGTTTTTTTTTTCCAATATGAAACTTCCTATTTTTAGTCTTTTTTTTGGTGGGAAGGAAACCTAAAAGGTCTGCTTCTTTGTGTGTTTGTTTGTTTTGTTGTTGTTGTTGTTTTCCATTTTTGGGTCACTTTAAAGTTTTTCTTAAATATATTTTGTCTTATTAATCACAAAAATATTTTTTCACAAGCTCTGCCTATGAAATATGAATGTATCTTGCACCCTACATTATGATGGCTTTATTAGAAATTTTACTATGGGGCTTGAATGATGACATCTGATTCATGTGGAAAGATTTGACATCAAAGCGTACCTCCCAGTCTCACTTTGTGTAAGCACTCTTATGGGGCTCACTGTAGCTCATGCCACAGCACACAGCTCCATCAGTCTCATCCAGTGTGGCACAATTTGTCCACATTTCCACCTTTTAAGTGAAAAGCACATTTGTTCATACTCCTAAAATTAAAGATTGTTAACCAGACCATACTGTTGTCATGAAAGTAATATCCTATATCCCTGTCTTGTTTTCAATTAATTGGTGTTCCTTAAACAATCTCACAAAACTGTCCAGTTTTTAAAGAAACTGTCCCATTTAAATTATTATTTTCAAACCACATTTCTACAGTGGACAGTCATACTGGCAACCAAATGGTCAGATTTTTATGTCCTCCTGGACCTTCAGAACATCCAAACTCCATGAGCAGGCCCAGCAATGCTACTGCAAATCAAGGCAGAAGGAGAGCGATGTAGGGGAATCCAGATCTACCCAACAGCAGTGAAACAGAAATGTACAGCTGATGGGGGCTGGCTGGAGATGCACACAGTCCAGCAGAATCCCAGCATTTCTCTAATACCAGAAGCAAATATTCTGAGCATATCCTGAAGTGACTGTTACAGCATTATGGTAACACCAGACTAGAAATCTTTCAGGATGTTACCTTCTGGGCTATTGTCAGAAGTTTTTGATTACCCCAAAGATTCTGGTGTTCCTCTAGTCTTCTCATTTTTTTTTAATGCATTTCCCTTTAACAGAAATATCTGAATTTGATCTTTTATTTACATTCAGGTCATCACATGGAAGGAGTGAGAAAAAAGCTTTTTCCCTGCTTGTGCCTTTTTCATTTTTTTTGCATATTTTGACCTTTCTGTTATTTTTCGCTGTGTTTCCTTTCTCACCCTGACCACACACTGTCCACTCTGTTCTGTAATTTTGCAGAAAATATCACAGTACCTGTGTTTATAAACATCTGATTTCATTACCTTTGAGTTTCCTTACATGGTTTCCTACTGCTGACCCATGTAGTTTAGACCTTCTTCAAATTTTACAATAAATTAATTTACTGCTCTTTATATTCATTACCAAAAATATTCTGGGAAGATTAAAAAAAAAAAA
>VXAA01007081.1:2262178-2340958 GCA_013399115.1 Anseranas semipalmata
GGGGGAAGAAAAAAAGCCTTTCTGCAGTTGCAGGACAAGGTACTTCTTCTCACCACTACTGCAGATCTACAGTTCACAGTGCCTGGTAGGTAGTAACTAGTAGCTTCAGACAATATAGAGATCCTGTTGTTATTCAGGTTTTAAGCTGGCTAACAATGTGAACAATCACAAGGGACAAGATTCAAAGTTCTGTTACTCTGTGCTGTGATGGGCAAGGGTTAAAGAGTCGCCTTCTGGGCACAATTTTTCAGTAGTAAGCTGCATAGGAAAGGAGCTGTGAGTCAAGGATTTCCTCCCATTCCAAACCAAGTTAAGTTTTCTAACTTCACCTTAAGCCAATGAGTAAAGATCCACCCAACCCTGTACTAGTGCCTTCAAGTAGAATTTACTCTATTTAAGGTTTTTAAATGTATTTACGCTCTTAATTTGGAATCGTTTGGAGACATGTGACAGCCTAGAAAAATGACATTTAGTGACCATCACCAATTTCATGTTAAAATAACAGGATCTACAATGGAAAATCACTATTTTTCAATCTGTGGTGTACAAACTCTCAGGGCCTCAGAAGTTCTGCAAGCGTTTCTTGGTGGTCCATGAAAGAGAACCAAGAGGGATACAAATCTATTGTCGGCAAGCTTAAATTTACTGAACAATTAATTGCTCAAGGGTCTGCATTTCTACTAGAAAATATTTAGGTGTCCACAACCCTGAAAAATGTTGAAAAGACACTGCAATAGATGGTTTGTTAGCACAAGCTCTCCTCCCGCTGGAAGCTTTGCTACATACATTGAGGCACCAGTTTGGAAGGCTGTGGATATTTTCTGCTGAATGGGGCCCTTGGAGAGGAAATATTTGATTTACTTCAGAGTTCTCATTTCCTTGAATTGCAAATAAAGTATAATTTGATTAAATGTAAATGAATCCTACAATACTTTTGGTGGCTTGTCTGAAACAATTGATTGTAATGGGCATCCATCATTTGGCTTGATTTTAATTCAGAGACAAAAAAGGCAAAATGAGAAAACTAAAGCAAGTGCTACTAACATTCTAGAGCTGGAGCAGTCAAGATTTCTGGTGCTGGACTGTCATTTCCATTGTTCTCAGAGAGAAAGCAATATAGTGGAGGGAAATGCAACAGCAAAAGGAAAAGAATAACGTAAAACACATATGTAGAAATAGATCTAGAGGAAAATTAAGCTTTTTCACAATGAATTCTGTTAGATCAGCTTAAAGAGCACAATTTGTTAAATTTATTATTAATACTGATATTCTAAAATGAATAAGTAAGGAAGATAAACATTGTTCTGTGTTTCTCTGTTAGAATAAAAGTTTTTTTTTTTTTTATAGATCACCCAATTCCTTTTTTTCATCAATATAATTTCCAAGTACACAATACTGGTTTCAGCAGTTCTTACGGCCTGAAATAATAAAAGAGAAGTGAAATTTTTTATAATGGCACAAGCGTGATAAACTTTTGGTATCACTCTCTTTAAATGTGGAACTACTTCAACCACAGAGATAATTATAGATGACCAGATTGTAACTGCTTTATTGCTCCTTTTTTCTCATAAATTTTAATTTTGGAAAGTCAAGTGAAAAATGTGGTTTCAATTTCCGACAAATTGCACACAATTTGTTTTTAACAAGAAAATAGAAAGAGATGGTATGGTCTTTGGGGTAAATTACTGAGACGAGCTTGTTTCTTTGTCTTTCAGCATCATCAGAATAACACAGTACAAAATGATGAAAAGATGACTGTGAAAAAAGGCACCTGTACAATGTACTGAGAAAAGCACCACGTAATTCTTTATCTAAATATGCTCTGAGCAATTTAACAAGGTAATGCAATTGCTCTAGCCTTTTTCCCTCTGTTTTACCAGACTAGAGCTTAAAAGAAATCAAGCTGCACACACGTGTTACAGGAAATCTTCTAATAAGAAAATGCTGTGTACATAACTATCTTGCTCTCTCAGAAGGTACCAGAAATTGCCAAAGTGCTATGCAAAGCAGCCCTATTCAGACCATATTAGAAAAGGCCTGGATAAATACTTGTATGGAACTAACAAAACAAGAGGAAAAATCAAAGCCAACAGAAGACAGAGCCAATATTTGTTTTGCCAATACCCAAGAGGTATGTGGGACTCGAATTAGTGTGTGGTTTTACCTACTTTACCCATACCCATAATTACAATACATATATTAGGATCCTAAATCAAATTAAAGGCTACCCGGGTTTCCTTTAGCAACAATGGTCCAATAGAGGTTTTAGAGGAGATGGAAGATGCCCTGGAGCAGGTAACACCAGCATAAAGCAGACATTCAGAGGGAATCCTGCCACTGCTGCCAGCACAGGAATGAGTGGGCTGAGCTCAGGACATGTGGGGATACAACCCAGGTCCAACCAAGCCTATCAGTCAGCAAGGCTATGAAATGGGTTGGTGAAGATTAAAATATAAGATGGCATGTCCAGTAAACATTTGTAGTTAGGCAGTCAAGACCAACTATAAGGACTGTGGGTATCGCAATTCTTAGTATAATCCCATGAAATTTTGCAAAGCTTGACATTTAGATTCCTAATATAATGGGGCTCTTAAGTGACCTAAAGAGTTTGCTCAACTTTCACTGAGTTATTTAGCTGTTTCTAGGTAAGGATGTTCTTGAAACTTAAAGGATAATAATTGATTGACATTATTTTTAACCATGATAATACGGAAAATCAATTGGCAATGTATACAAGTATGAAGCCTTTATCAGTTTTCTTTATAATGTTGAAAAGCATACAGAACATTTGAAAAGAAGTAGTAAAGAAAGAAGAGACCTATTTTTAATGAATTTTAGTGCAAAGAAGTTTTCATTATGAGAGCATGTGTGAAAAAAATCAATTTTCCTTAAAAAAAAATTTGGCATTGTAAGTAGTACTTTGAAAAAAAAAAAAATAAAAGAAACAATCTTCCATAAAAATTCAATTTACCAAATTTGTGAAATCTAGAGGGATAAAAGTTATTAGGGAATTACTAGAGAAATTTGAGAAAATAACTGTGATGAATTTCATGCAGCTTTAGACTTTATTGCACAAATCCCTAGGAAATTTTTTCATAAGAAAACTTCCATTGGCTGATAAGAGTGCAAATCTCAAACTGTTTGCTAAAAAATTGTGTGTGTGCAGCGACGAAACTGCATAACTGCTCTATTGACACCCTGTGTCATATTCATTTCCTGTGTTAGCCATAATATGCATTCTTTGTCTGTCCTATGGCTATAATCAGTAAAGGGAGAAAAAACCACAAGCATTGCCATGGCTTAGATGGATGCTACACCACAAACACCTTGACCCTCAAGAAAATAATTCTTTCAGTGGGTAGAAATGCATGGTCCTACCTCTTTCCAGAGGCTAGTGCTCAGCAAGAGCTTGTCTTCAGATTGCAAAATTGTCCCTTCCTGACTCGAGATGCAGAGATTTTAAGAGAAGAGGGTTTTCTTCACCCCGCATGTCCCCGCAGAGCCAGAACACACACCTCAGTCATTTATCATCATGCCATCACAACCTGCCAGCTTGACAATGATTTTTCCCCCGGGGTTTCTAGACTAGAAATGTTATTTAGGTTACAAAAACAATTGCATGTTTTCTCCTTCCTGAGCCAGCGTAGACCTGCAAGCATGCAAATGAAAGGATTGTAAACCTCCCAGGGCTGCAGCCACGGCTCACTCCTCGGCACTCACTCCCTGCCCAGGGAGACACACATTGATGGAGGAAGAAGTTGTGCCCACGCGAGTGGTTCGTGGTGAGATGCTATGACCATTGTAACCTGTGCTCACTTTGGTATTGATGGTTCAACAGTCTTTCTTACTGCAGGGTCTTACAGAAAGCAATTTTCTTCTACCTCCAAATCAGGCATAGATTATTTTCCTCCCTTCATTTTTCCTCCCTTCCCCCCAATTCCTTGATCTGAAGTGTCCATTTCACTCCCCCACCTTATGGTTTGAAGGGGAAAAGAGGACAAACCTTGCAAGCCCAATAGTGCTGAGGATCCAGTGCAAATCTGACAGATCAATGTTTGCTGAAATTTGCAGGAGGCCTGATCTGGTCAGAACTCGCTCACCTGATCCGGCTCATGTTTCTAGGTAATGATCATGGGGATGTGGTGAGTTTGCAGGCATGTGTACAGCAGCTTCCCCAAAGAGCAGAACACATGTTTGTCTTCAGAAGTGCTAGAATGTTGCCCCATTCCAGGAGTCAACTATTTTTTACCTTGCAAAATTTCTTAATATTTTACACAGGTAAATCCTACCTATGCTCACTATAAAATTCTTGCTGCTGAATTATTTATGCCAAACAATCGAGTGTAATACCTTTGCAGATATCAGCAGATAAACAGAAATGCAATGTTGCATGATGGAGTTTAATGCTGTGGAAATGTTGGGGTGTTTATTCTAAAATTCCACTGACCTTTGCCAACCTTTTTTGAATGTTTTGATTATTGCCACAGAAAGGAAGCACTGCAATGTGATTAGGAACTTTTATGTGTAGATCCTGAAAGTCATTATTTAAGGAAAGCCCATGTTTCCTCAATTACATCATTTCTGATTACATGCTATCAAAAAAGACAACGCAGAGGTCCCAGTTATACAGAGCATAGGCAATACATGCAATATAGCGAAGAGATCAAGAGCATAAAAACTCAAGGAAAGCCACACTACAGGATTGTCATAAGATAAGAGGAGCATGGTAGGACAGTGTCTGCATGTTGTTACAGCAGGATACTGTGACATTAAGATGTTACAGGTTTGTGGTTATTTTGGGGGTTCCTCTCTTTCCCTGCTGGCAATCCTGATTCTGCGGGACCTGTGTAACAAGGCAATAGTGTCTATGAAATAATGAGCAGGGGAATGCAGTGCTGTTCTTCCACTGCAATGTTAGGTGCGATGTTGCACACTAAAGCACCAGATCAATACTTCCAGCAGCAAGCCGTTCGATACCTCTGAATTATTGCTTCATTTTTCTTCTTATTATAGATGAGTTGTGTTATTATTTTCCCCAAATCGATATTTTACAACCTTTTTTATCCGTTTCTCCATAAATTTTGTGATTACTTTAAACTGGGAATTCCGGTATACTAAATAAGATGCAGTATCTGAGAGGTAGTGAATGTACCAACATGATTTTTTACTCAAGACACTGCTGAAAGGCAGATCCTAATCAATAGCTAAGTAGGAAAATTTTTACATAAAAAAGTTGGAAGCAGCGCCGCTCTAACAAAATCAAAATTCACGTTCCTAGAAAATATTAGCTACAAAAGTACACTATTTTAGAAACAGGGGGGAAAGAGAGGTCTGATGCGCACATTGCGTGGGAAATTTAATTCCAAACAAACATGCTTTTTACTTCCCCTCAGCTAAAGGGCAACCATAATTCACTAAAATTGTTTCTTACAAAGCAGATAATCCTGTGCACCTTAGAGTGATTTAATTAGCTTCCGTAGCTGTCTCCTGCTAAGTGTTTAAAGCATCTGCAAATCAAATCATGTTAACTCATCTGCTGCACCACTTTCTTTGTTCTATGCATAGGACCTTCCTAATAGCATTAATAGAAGCATGAGTTTCCCTGGAGAGGGGAGTAGCAAAGTGAGTTAATTACATAGTTATTGTAAAATTGTGTACATTAGTCCATAGAACATGCAGGCTAAGTATTAAGGTGCTGCACAGAAAGTAATGATAATTTTGGGTGATCCCAAGGACTGCAATTTTGTAATAGAAAAGGATAATGCAGATTCCCACTGAAGTCGGAGGAATTCTGCTGAATTCCTGCGTGCAATCTGCTTGGCCTGGCCACTCATGGACTGTAGCACAGGATACTGGCTGTTCCCTATGTAACAGCTGCAATTTCTACACTCACATTTACTGCAGAATTATAAGACAGAACAGTGGGAGGTAGAGTAATCTTCATTCAATGTTTTATAGCACTTTAAAAATTTTAAAAGGTAAAAAACATCCCTGGGATTTTATGCTATAAATTGTGTAGATTTCTGCTTATATCTATTTGGTCTAATTATGCGTAGCATCTCAGACATCCCAAAAAGCAAGTCCAGCAGCTCTTTTGGACACGGGCATCCGTACTGCAGGGGGGGAGGGGGCGGCAATAATTCATAACAAATCATTCTCTCTCAGTAACTGTCCAGAGACATTTTTCTCCAGTGAACTAGTTAGCTGTATTTGTCAAATAGTTTTTCTGATTAACCTTACCCTTACAGATAGAGCATTAAAGAGTAGATTGTTACATATTTCCAATTTAAATTCTCTATTTATAGCCTAAGTTCAGAGAGGGCATTACCTCACCTGTGTGTTTGTTGGTTTTGAGTCATAAATATTTTCTGTTTCCTAATAACGAACAGTAAGTTTTACATCCCTTTTTTCCAGACATACACAAAGTCCACTTTCCATAACACACTGAGTTTTTCTTAAAACAGACTGCCTCAGCTAACTCACTTGTTCAAAGATTCACAGGGAGCAAAACACTTCAGGGAAACTGGAGGAAATTCATTGCCAAAAAACAAATGATATTCATGGTCCTCAAAAGTACCCCTATGTCCCAGCTCTAATCAGCATGAACATCTGTGAAAAAAACTCTGAAGGGGGAGATCAGAGAGGGGAGGGGGTCATTTCCATCCTTTCCCTTAGGCCCCAATTTAAAGCAGGTTCATTTGTCTTTTTAACAGAACTTGTGAGCAATGCAAGGATGAACAGTTTTGGTGAAGAAACAATGTGCGGACTGGCCTTGTCTTCGGGAAATCTGAACAAAATTCTTCATTCCAGAACAAAAGAAGCTTAGTGCAGGTTCTTGTTTCTGTCCCTGACCTGCCAGACTTGTACCCGGCCCTGAGAGCCCCTCTATCAATAACAGAGCCTGAACTGACAAAACTACCAAGGGAAAATACAACCTAAGGTAAATAGACAAGGTATGTTTCACTCTCCTCCTTTTAAATAAATGGCATGCACATTTCAATGCAAGATTTAAGGGAACCAAAAGTACAGCAAAATTAAAAACAGGCAGAGAAAATATTACTGTTTTTTAATATGAGGGCTACTTGAAGACTTATTTTTAGGAACAATGTAACTCTTATTTCTAGTAGCTGTGCACAACATGCCTGTGAACTTTGGGGAGAATTTTTTTTGGAATGGTGAAACTAGTCAGAGATCTACCTTTCAAAAAAAATATTTCCCTTGCAGAAGTGACCTTTCAACATGTATTCATGCTTACTTCTAACAGTAAAATCTTGCCTTTCATTTTTACAAACACAAGCTTGCTGATAGAACTGCCTGAGCATACAAGCATACAAACTATGTGTTTTTATTTGATGAGATTTAGTCTTCTACAGAAAGCACCCCACAGAAAAGTTAGGAATGGGNGAATAAGCACATGTATTTCAGAAACTACCGTGGGATTATAATACTTGGGGCAGCAGTCACATCCCTACACAGCATCTAGCATATGGGGTCACAGAAGGAGCAAATCTTCTCACCCAGAAGAGTTTCCTGATGGAGATTCACCCAGAGCTAAGATGGTGTCTGAGGCAGCCAGGGCTTCGTGCCACAGAGCTCCCAAGGGAGGGTCACTAGAGCTCACTAGATTTCTAACTTTTATGCAGATGATGTAAAAGAGGACCTCATCATGTTGAAAAGGGACAAAGCCCATCCTGGAAGATGCTGCAGTACTAAAAAGTGACAGCAAATTGCACAATTATTCATAGACATCATAGGTTTTCCTCTGCAGTTTTCACTGATTTAAAATTGAGAGTTTTGTGCCACTTTCTATTTTAACTAACACGTATTTTTGGTAGATAACTGTTACAACATCTTAATTTCCATGTGCATTTTCTTCCACAAGGACTCAAAAAAGTACTATTATTTGTTGGTTTTGTGGGTTTTCTCTCTGCTTTTTTTAATTAACCCTCTGTCTGCTGGGAATGGGGTTTCCTCTCGTTAACCACCAATGCTGACACCTGGTGCTATGCAAGAGCAGTTCAAGTGCACAGCTCTTGATGCAAAATGTTAACCACAATTTATGCCAACAGGAAAAAGGTGAAAAATTACATCTGAGAGGGAAGGGAGAGGAGGGAAACTAAAGAAGATACTGAAAGATGAAGTAATACTGAGTATGGCCATGCAAATACCTTAGGGCAAGCTATGCAAGACTGTAGCTCTACAAGGGTAACTGCCCAATCCAGGCTCTTTATTGCAATACCTAACATGTTTCACACTTATTTCTTTGAAGTATAAACTGCTATGAACTATCTTGTTGGCAGGACTAAGTATTGATGGTTTTATACTTCTATAATAACCACAAAGCTCACAGCAGACCAATGGCAAAAACCTTTCAGTGAAGGTTATATAGTTAAACATAGACTTCAAACAACAGAGATTGAGATTTTTTTGAAGGGGGGAGAGATTGAAGAAATTAAAAAAATGCAGTAGAGAGGATAGTACTAACCCCACCCTGTTCTTCCTTAGCACCAGCGGTAACTGGGTGATGATAGAGGTCTGCCAGAAGGTTCTAGGGAAGTTTGTTAATACTGTTGAAACTTCTGGGCAGTTTGAATCTTCAACAAAATTCTATTTTATGTAAGACATTAGTCAACCATTATCATGAAATAAACAGGGACTATTGCCAAATGTCTCAGATCGTTTAAAACACCATGCTTACAATTCCCTTCCTTTCTGAGTTGCTTTTGCCTTTCCCTCTGTTGGCTCCTGTGGTGCCAGCGATACAGCGTCTCTCCAGCTACCCGTGCCTACAAGGGCATGTCTGCACTGCAGACTGCAATGTGTTACACATAGAAGTATTCAAACTGACTTTAAATAAAGTACAAATGGACACTGCAACCTGCACTAGGGGGGAACTCTGCAGTGTTTCCAGCAGGGCTGAGAAGCTGCCGGCATCGAGCCTAGTCATACTGGGACAAAACTGTTTCCAGCATCCCTATCCAGACACCATGGCAGACCACATCACTTATGTACTTGATATCTTCATAACTAAGCAGAAGAGCCTGTGTGAGTTCTTGCAAGATAGCAGAAAAGTACAAAGAACTTCACACTCCATGCAATAAATTGGTCTTGCAACCACTGAGATGAAAGGCTGCAAGTACAAGATTTTCCTTTTATCTGTATATTAACAAAAAAGCCAGAATCTGTAGACATGGACTGTATTGGGGCACATCTACTTTGCAGTCACTGCTGTCAGCAAGATTTAACCAGGCTAGATAAGCATTACTGGCTGGGGAGGGATGCTAGTACAAAGCTCAAAGCAAGTGAGACTGCCCAAGTCCTGTCTCTGGGGAATAACAGTTCCAAGCCACACTGCCAGAGTCAGCTGTACAGCGTTCACCAGTGTAAGAAAATGCCTAAGCAAAATGAACCCCCACTAACAAGCACCTCAAAGGATTAAGCACAGCTTAAGGAGGCTGTTTTGCAGGCAGTGCTGCGCGACAGTGTGCTGCAGGTGGTCATGCACTAAATTCGTGTTCTGACTCCCGCACCAGAGCCAGCACGCCGTGCACTCGGGCACCTCTGACAACCTGGCCCACAGTTTAGCCATTGCTCAACAACACACAGTAAATCCTGCACACAGTTCCAGGCAGAAATCAAAAACTGCTGCACCCCATGAGAAGTGCAGGAAGGATGAGGTAGGTAAATATATACCCACAAGACAGCCAGAATTCTGCACTAACGGTCTGTGAAATATTTCATTGGAAATGAGTAGCTGAGGACCTGGCTTTCTCGTTCACCAAAAGATAGTGCCTTGGCCCCCTTTTCAGGGCACAGGATCAAAACACATTAAAGTAACTAGAGTAGCCACTGCTGCTATTATAAACTGCCCATTTCTGTGGCATTTGTCTAATCTGAATATCCATACATTAAGAAGCAAGACAGTGAAGCTGCCTGTAGAAACAGAACACAATTGAGGCTTTTTAGAAATTCATCTCAGCTCTCTGTTTTATTGGCCATTTTTTTAAAAGAGGGAATAATATCTTATCAACTGACATGAGCTAAAAGGAGAATAAAAAAAGATTAACAATTTCAGCATGGAATAAGCGAGTTTTGAAGCAAAGGCATGAAAATGTAAAGGTTTTGGGGTGGGGATAAAGAAAAGAATTTACAAGGCTTATTTTTGAGAACCCAGAGGGTTAATTTATCATGGAGTAAGTCTGGAACTTGAAAAGCAAAACATGGTTTATTGGCTTTGAAGGTCAGATAACTACGTTATATCATATTCAATAGGTTAAGGTTCCAAGGGTCTACAGGGTTGCATGACAATTGCAGGAATCCTTATAAAGTCTAGTTTATACCTTTATTGTTAATAGCTTTCTAATCCTTTACCACAAATTTATAGTTTAGAAATGGCAACACATCTTAAAGATTAAAGGTATGTGACAAACAGTTCATGTCCTTTAATAATCAAATCACATAGCTTAGATTGGGGGCTTATCAGGCTTTTTCCTACTCTATGGTTTCATAGGTAGAGAATACTTTATATCCCTATTACATGAATGATGAATGGGACCATTGGTTATGGGCTGTTATTTGCTTGGCTGTAGTCAATATGTTTTCTTTGGACAGGGACTTCAGTGATTTATTTCTCTTTTGGCCTTATCACTTATTAACTCAGGGCAGACAGAAAAAGCCAAGGTTGTGAATAAGGACTAGTGCCCATTTAGACTTCTAATATCAGAGAAAATATTCTTTTTAATGATCCAGCTACCCTTTGCTGCGTAGACTCTGATTGCACTTTCCTCTAACTAGAAAATAAAGGTCATATTTCTTGGAAAGTGTATACATAAAATATGCAAAATAATATGTTTCTTTCAGAGCCAGCTTTATTCTGACGGTTGCTGTAATTGCTTCCATTTTGCAGCTGTCCTACAGGTACACTGCACACTTTTAGTGATTGTTTCTTGCAGTGTGTTATGGTGCTGCCAGTGTTTACGAAATACTAAAGATATGAGGGTTCTGTGTTCCTATTAGCATACAAAAGGGATTTTCCAGTCTACCTCCGCTGCCTCCTCACTGTCTGATAACACCCTTTTCCCCACAATCAATTCTGATTCCTCTCAGCTTCCTTTCCTGAATTTCTGCAAACCAAACCAACAACTCTTCCTAATAACTTTCCTAATATTCGACCCTGATAACTGTCCACAATTTACTGTGCAGGTCCTAACAACCATCAAAACAACCACCTCTGTAACAACATCCAACCCCACCACCAAATAACAAAGACTGAAGTTATTTCATCTAGAAAAGCTTGCTCCAAAACAATTGCAACTACTTATTAGCCTATTTGCACTAAAAATTTCCAGAGAGTCCAGGCAGGCAAGGTATTAACACTGACTCAGCAGAGTAGCTAAGTTAATGCACTGGATCTCAGAAAGGGCCAGGTTTAAGCTTAAACTCAAGCAGCTTTCCTGGGAGCAACTTCCTTTTTCCAGGGCAGGTAACACCCAAGAGCAGACCACTGGTGTGGGTGCACCAATCCCTCCCATGTTTTCCCATCTGTATTTTACCTGCAAGCATCCCCGACCCCGCAGTGGTGCTGTGAGGACCCAGTTCTTCAGTGACTACAGCAAACTCTTATGGCAGCAGAAAGCCATGCGCACAGTGCAACTTCTTCAGCCCAATGCACCTCCCCAATGACAGGTCCGCTTCTGAGCTCCATGCACCACCCGATGCTTCCGGTGTCCCCATGGCAAGGTCTGGCTGGGAATGAATACTCAGCACAATGAGATGAAGGGGGAACCCAGTGAACTTCCATTAGGAAATTTTTCAGATAGGTGATTTTGGATTTTGTTTATTTCATTTTGTTTCCAGAGACATTAAAAACAAATTAAATTCACCACTAAATGTCTACAATTACAAAGGGTTTAATCAAATTCTTCCTTATGTGTTTGTGCCATAGTCAGGATTTACTGTCTCTCCTCTGTCCTGATCTCTGAGATCAGGAACACGTTAAAGTGAGAGCCCAAAGCATAGGGTAACCTGCAGCAGCATAGGGCTCTCCTGCTTTTACTTCCTGCATGGCACTATGAGGAAAGACAAGACACCAGCTCTTACTTTAAACTTTATACATTGATCTGTATTGAGGGATTTTGTTCTGTTCTTCTGTAGCACTCAGTGGCTGACTATTTAACTTTGAGACATCTGATACTTTTTATTCTATCACACCTATTAATATTTACTAGTGAAAGGCAGATAAAAACTGCTTTTAAAAGCAAACAGCATTCATTTGCTAGCTACTGGATCTCATAGCTGGTCACTCTTCTGGAGAAGTGATGTGCTCTATATTTCATTTCAGATTAATGATCATCATATATTTGAGGGTGAAGAATTTTATAAACACATCAGGATAAAATGCAAGACAGCATCAGGAGATGCTGGATTTATTTTATTTTTGTTTTTATTGTTCTGTTGATGGTGGCCTTCTCTCCTCATTTATACTAATCAGCTATTTCAGTGTTCATGATTTAATAATAAACACACATGAATGGGGCACTGTAAAACTAATGGGCTTGTCTATCACTGATGTTGAGAATAACTGTCAGTAGGTTTTAACGTTTCTCAGGAACTAGCAGATATACAGCTATGGCCAAGGTTAGCTGGTGTAAGGGTCAAGCTCTAGCCCACAGGGATCAAGCAAGGCTCCAGAGGGGCTACAGGAACCTCTTGACAGCCAGTCTGTCTCTTATCACTTTTTTTTTTTTTTTTAGTCTACAAACTCCAGAACTCTCCATTCTGAAAGCTGATTGCTTAATTGATTATGTATCTCATGTATCTCTTCAACCTTGTGCAGTCATTGGTGCCTTCCTGAAAGCAGAAAACTTTCTTTGCAAAAGAATCACTGAAGTTTACCAGGCTGGAAACTTTAGGGATAAGAGATCATATTGTAAGGGGCTCCAATTCTGAGCAGACCTGTGAACATGACTTACTCCTCTGGTTCTACAGCCACAGTCTGAAATTTCAAAGGGTGATGAGTAGTTTTTAGTCTCTTACTCTTGGAGGTATTTGACTTAAGAAATGAGAAGGGAATGATTCTCATTAACAACTACGCCCATGCTTCTGTAAATTAAACCATTTAAAGAGACAAAAATAAACATGAAGCTACCTAAAACTGAGGATCTTGAAAACGTTACTCAAATCATCTGTAATCTGCAAGGCTCTTCCTGTTTGTACACAGACTCAATTGTTTTTGGAAGTAAGTAAAGGGTGAAATGAGGATGGAGCAGGGATTTTTCCACGTGTCTGTTTTTTCTTTGTAGCAACTAGGGGAGTGAAAAGTTCTCTGAGAAGCCCTATGACATTTCAGAGAAAGATGCAGTTTCCCAGAAATTCTGCAAAGACCCTGACCTTCACAATGCTAGCATTTCTACACCACTCTACACACAATGGTCCAAAAGCATAATGCAAACATGACCAGCCTTCCCAGTGCTCCACTCTGACCTACTCTGCCTTCATCACAATTACTGCAGTTGGACTAGATGATCTTTGAAGGTCCCTTCCAACTGAACTATTCTATTCTATTCTGGAGGATCAGCACTCAGCATCTGGGTTAGTCACACTGCACAGCAAGCCCTGTTTGATAGAGACCATGCTGACCCTATATCCCCCCCATTACTGTTAGCAGCACTTCTGGAGTCATAACACATCCCAGAGTTTACAAGAAGCCCCAAACGAACTGTGGATGGAATTGTCTGTCTCTGTAGGCATGCTGTCAGCACACAAATCGCTTAGCCTGCAGCCTCCCTGCAAGACTTAATATACAAAGGAAAATGGTGCTTAAATTCCAACCCATACCCAACCACATAACCAATTAAAAAAAAAAAAAAAAAAAGTCAGTATTTAGGTGTAGCATGCAGCCAAGAATCCGAATTAATGCCATGTTCATTGCATAGTGACAAAGCTATAAACTTCTAGCTATTATGTAATCCTCTGCTCTAGTCTGGGAACAAAAGCACAAAACCTTAAATGGAGCAGGTGGTAGAATACACAGCATAATGCAAGTTTTGGACTTTCCATACATCCTTTCCTTTATGTGGTGAGATAAATTCTGCTTTCATTTACACTCATGCAGTCCCACTCAAATCTCATGGTCTAGTGCCATCATTCACAGCAAAACTCATCTGTGAAAATCATGCTGTCTGTGAAGCATTTTTTTATTTTGTTTTGTTTTGCTTTTAAATGCAAAAACAAAACAAATAAATAAATAAATAAATATGCTCAAAGGCCTGAGCAGGTATCACAAATTTGTGCCAATTCCCATCCTTTATTTAATTCAACGATATATGCCCTGACTCACCTTGGCAAACTACCTGGGAATTTGTATACATAATGGCTTCTTAGTTTCTCTTCATTTCTCTGCTCTTAAAATAACGGTAGTGACACATACCTGATTCATAAGTTGTGACGTGAAGCTGAATTCATTCATTGCTCTTCAGTACCTGAAGAGATTTAGAGATGAAGGGTGCCACAGGGAAATACTGACCAGCATGATGCTTCACTGGTTTGTATACTTCTGTCTGCAGTATGAACTTTCAATATAATTCCAAAATGAACATACATGTAAGATGTGTTCATACTTTTGTATTTCTAGTAACATTCTCTCAGGAATGTCAAAGCTCAAAATTTAAGAAATAATTGCTCTGTAAGTGCACGCTATTAGCTTGCTTTGCAGACGGGAAATAAAAAAGCTATGCTTTTTTGTAAGCACAGGGTTGACACTGGTTTATTTCTTTCAAAAATACATGCAAAAGCCAGGATTTCTCTGTATATATGTGACCTTGATTCCTAGATGGCACATGGACTACTTAGAGATCATGTTACTAAGTTATTTGCAGTTAAAGGGGAAAAAAAGGCTAAAATTAATGGGTCACTGGGTATTTTCTTCTGAGAACTTAAGTACTTAACAGTAAGAAAAAAACAGTTTACAGCCAGGTGGCTTGAGGGGATATTTTGTTGAACACTGATTAAAAATAATTTCTTCTAAATGAGACCTGACCACAAAATGGGACCATTAACGAGCAGGGACATTCTCACCAGAAAGGAAACTACGCTTGATCGACTCCTGCACCGCCCACAAACCCCAGGTCTTTTTCTCTCTTTCTCCCACACACTCTCCTTTTTCTTTTTTTTTTCTCCTTTTCCCTTTTTCTCCTCTCCCCTTTTCTTGTTCTTAATAGCATGGTAAATAAGCAGCAAGTGATCAAGTGATGCTGAAATGTTTTCGGCCAAAAACAGAGGCCAAACTCCTCTGAGAAAACATTTGGCCTCTGTGGTTTTGTAATATGTTCCAGAACACTGAGTTCACTGAAGAACATTGTGAAAAACTCCCATCGGCTGGAGTGATGCTGGGGAATGTTACTGTATCCCAACTTCCAATTGGTCCATTTCCTGCAGGCCTTGTTAAAAAAAAAAAAAAAAAAGAAAGAAAAAAATAGTGCTATGTGGGAGTTAAAACAAGTTCTCATGGGAAAAATGAATAGCAAGAAATTCTAGCTTTAAAAGAAACAGCTAATCTGCTAGTTTGATTGTTCTTCAAAACTTACAATGAACCAATAATCCTAATTAAAAACACTTGGCCTAGTTCTCTAAAGCATCATAGCTTTTTCTATGCTTCGTTTGTACACACCATAGACTATTAGTTTTTTTCTAGTGCTCACTAACAAAGTGCTGACTTTGTTGGGATGGCTGAGCTAATTTCGTGAACTCAGTGTGAAACCTTAGCTAAACAAAATTGTGGTAATTTTCCTTAATTTGTAAAAGTGATTGGAGTGCAAACAAAATTTTCCTCTTGGGTCAATCCTATAATTTTCAATTAACTAAAACTAATCGGCAGGCGTGTACTGAACCTGCATTTTGTTTAAAGGGCTGGAAGGCACTTCTGAAGGTCAGGATGCATTAACTGTTTTTATTTTAGTTTCATTTAGTTCTTTAAAAAAAAAAAAAAAAAGACACATTTAAGTTCAGGCTGCCTCTGAAAGAATTGAAAAAATGAAAATTGTGTGAGGTATAATTTCAGTCACAATACCATTTCTATATCTACCATAACTCCATAAAAGCTGTATAAGTAAGAGGATTGTCCATGGACTGGATCACCTTTGATTTTATCATTGTTGTTTAGTATTTCATAACTTTCCTTTATTGAATGAAAAATAATGTGTTTTAAACACTAACCTGAAAATGCATATATGGAAACACCTTCCCTATTGGGACAACCTATTTACACATTCAAACTTTTTCCTAGAAAAGCTATTTAATAGTGATCTGAAGAGAAAATCAAAAATGGGTCCAAGTCATTTTTACATTTAAATTGCATAAAGAAATCCTCATAAATTTCTTTGCAAAGTTGAGGGGGGTCCGGTTTCCTCCCTGTCTTCTTTGCAAGCATACTTGCCATTTCACCAGACCAAGATGCATCCACCCCAGTGTCTGAACAATAAGCAGAAGGACAGCACAACTTATTGTAAGAAGTCCAGAAGGGAAAGGATTCACAGTCAAACTGTCTAGAGCTCTGGCTGACACTTTCATGTGGTATACACTGCCAGTTTGCACCAGCCGGCAATTTGACCCTTTGCTTTTTCTTTTGTTCCAGCACATTCAAACCCTAAATAACTTTTTGATATGGTGCATTACTGTTCAATGCATGAATTTCCCACACATTGTTGAAATCATAATGCTTACAATAAACACACACAGTCTCCACCAATGCCTGCTGCTCAGTGAGCAAAGCAATACATGAACACTTAAAGACCCAGTTTAACGAAACCCGGTGCATAATCCCAACCAGAGGAGAGGATATTTGGAAGAGACAACAAAACTTTATACGGCACCTTTATTCAACTTGCTCTGTGTTAAGGAAATCAAATGAGAGCTTCGTTACCCAGCTGGAGCACAGAAGTCCATCCTCTGCCTCGAGTCCATGTGTGTACAATCACAGATGGAGCAGTATGCCTGCCCAGAGTAATTCAGTGTGCTCCATAGCCACAAGTATTTATGCTGCATATTATTCTTAAAGTTTCAGGGGCAATCAAGAATGAGGAAAGGAGTTGCATTGGATTGTGATGAAGCACAGTTCAGGCAAACAGTTACAGAAGCAGTAGACCTGTCTGCACTACAGGTCAAACAACAAGCACATCCAAACCTGTACCAAGCCGTTAATTCTTGAAGCATGCATAGCTTCCAAGGAATCAACGACACTTGTTATTTCAAAAAAGTTAGGCTGCTACTTAGTTCATTTTCCATTTCCTTTTCACTACTCAGAGTGGTTTAGCATTGACAGTACCTGTTAACATCTTAGCAGTTTTGTTAATAACTCTTCAGGCCAGACCTCTCTACTCAGTGGTCTCAGCGTGGGATGCCACCCCAAAACACTGCAAGTCACTATGTCTGCAACATCGACTGGGGCGAAAGCTATTTGGCCTCCCTGGAAGGCAGAGACAAGTATGTCACAGGGAGATGGGAAGGCAAACAGGCTGCTGCTTTCAACACTTGCTGGGCCATGTCACTGTTACAACATGAGATGCAGATATTTAGCAAGACGCTTCTTGGAAAGTAGATTCGTGATCACATTGGTGTGTCTGGCTCTTGTTGCCTGCATGCTTCCTCTGTTTCTTTAGGGATATGAGCATCTGTTTCTTTCCTTCCTCTACACCCCCAACCCTCCGGTAAAGAGATGTCCTATAGAGAGGACAAACAAGCAAACAAAAATCCCACATGGGTACGCTTTCAGATTCATCTCTACAGACCTCCATTTCAGAAGTCCAACCTTATATTGGTATCTTCAATGATGTGATCAGCCAAAACAATGAAACATGGTGCAGCTTTTAAAGACGAAAGCTGAAGCCCTAGCAAGTGTGATATATTGCCTGCCCTATTTCTCCACGTTATTTCTAGCACTAAAGTATCCTTACCTGTGTAAATGAATCTTCCAGGTGTTCCCTTACAAAACTGCTTAGACTTGTAGGACAATGTGACTTCTACTACCCCCGGGATATGTCGGGGAGGCGTCTGTACGCGGATGGCATGAGGAGTAATCAGCTAGAGGAAAACATTGAGAAGGGAAAAGAGAGGGAAAAAAAAAAAAACACCGTTAGATGCTGAATACTTCTTTAATAACACTTTCCTCTCAGATCACAGTAAACAAGCTTTGAAACATGTAATTAACCTGTCAATGTTTGAATACAATCTTGATGTAACCCACACAAAAGCCAGTGACTACAATATTTACAAGCATTCTCCTTCTCAGCCATAACAACATTATTTCTGTTTTCATACATGGCAGGCACTCACTTCCTAGTACAAGTATTAGCCCTGGTTTAATGCCATAACTTTAGCTTACACCAGCAGGATGCCTATGTTTGCTCAGGTGAACACTGGGGTCATGACAGTGTCCAACAAATCTGATTGATAAGTGATACGCAGTTACGTGTGTGAACACAGCCCTTCAGCTGAGATTCACTGCATAGTGCAAGCCCAGGCAGGCTTTTAAACACACTGGTCCCCAGCTGACATCTGTATACTGCCAAAGCACCATGTGCTGCAGTTTTAATTAGAGACCCTCTCCTATTCATTTTGTGGAAGCATAACTGATTACCGTAGAAATGCAAAGTTTG
The DNA here is from genome assembly GCA_013399115.1 of Anseranas semipalmata. Classification (NCBI taxonomy): domain Eukaryota; kingdom Metazoa; phylum Chordata; class Aves; order Anseriformes; family Anseranatidae; genus Anseranas; species Anseranas semipalmata. The sequence continues at coordinate 2,280,829 of VXAA01007081.1, forward strand.
GTTTCTGAAGGATGCTGGATGTTTCCTTGCAGCTGATCAAAGCGCTCAGAAGAGATGCTCCAAATATAACCATTTACCCATCAGTTCCAGTTTGCCTCCGCTGCAATGACTGACAAACATCTGAGAGATCACTTGCATGTGTGGATTTACACACACAATAAATAGACAAACTTAACTTCCTTGCTAACTGGACTGGGGATCCTGATACTCAACACAAAAAGGTTGGGGTGGGCCAGTGCTTTCCTTTCTGGGATCTATTAGGATTATGGACTGGATTTAAAACATAGTCCTTGAAATTAATCTTAGAGCCATTTAGGAGTTCACTAATTTATTGCAGATTAACTCAAATCTCTGATGTGTTCAGTAACTCCAGAATTGCCCTCCCCATCACTGAAATGTCCTTTTCTCACTCATTATGCCCCCTCAGACAAGAACAGTAAAAAGAGGTACATAGGAGAAGTGACATGATTGTGTCCAGCCACCAAGTTATGGCTCTGGCACACAGATAATGCTTCTGTAATTGACTGTGGCACCTTAAAACAGTACTAGAGAAGCAAACAACCACGACCACAGCCAACCTTGACAATGAGCAAAGCCATGGCTACTTTAAGCAGACAGTCAGCTGCTCAGTGCTGTTGGTTGACTTGTGTCCTGGATTAGGGAATACAATTTAATAGACAATACTGTTGTTGTTGTTTTTAAATAAAAAGCTGATTTTGACTTTCTTTTTACCAGGAACCAAGCATTTCAAAATCATGGTAAGGTCCTATCAAACAATCAGACTTCTAAGCAGGTCTTTGTTTAGAGCATGGGACTATTGCCCCTAACTTATACCACAAACTGCCAACAAAGCTAAAATTCCCAAATAAAGCAGTTTGTAAAAAAAAACAGAGGAGAGGAATGTCTGTCTGAGAGCCATCTGTGTTACTGCGGCAAATGGCATTCACAGTAGGAAATTCTCCATATTTAAAATAAGAAAATTAGTATTAGATCACGTTGAAGATTAAAAACAAAACTACCAGCATCAAATACTCCAAACGTTATTCAGATCCACACAAGTCATAAGGTTAGCCCCCAACTCATGCCATTTTAGAAACATTCACGTAGGAATCAGTCTTCTTTTCTGTGAGCTCCAACAAGCATGTTTTTGGACTCTGCTTTGAAAGTATGTGATTTAGAAACTTATTTATTTTTTAGAAAGAACCTGCTTTTTTCTAAATGACTCTCTATCAACTGGTTAAAACAAACAAAGAAACGAACAAACACACAAACACTTCCAAGGATTCCTTTTACTTAAATTGAGTTGCCTTAAAGATGGTCTGACCAAAGTTGTAAAGTCTATGCTAATTCTCTACATGCCCCCAACAGTCAGCAGTAGCAGAAAGCACTGCCAAATAACAATTTATTTCCCGGGCTTCAGACACCGCTCATGTTTGCATAAGCTGCTCCCTGGAAGCATCTACCTTTCTCCAGTGAAATGGGATGACAAATTTAGACTAGATGCTTAACCGTAGGCAGCCAAGCACAGCTGAGATAAATCCCACCCTCAAGTAGTTCTAGTTAACTGGGTGAACTGGCAAGATGAGAAAAGTTTCACGACATTTTTAGGGGAAAACTACTTGTAAAAACAGCCAAGGATTTTAATACTAAAGGTTAACATGCTAGTCTTACTGCATCAGCATGTGCCTCATGCCCCTCACCCCCATTCTGGCATGAGCTAGACAGGCAGCTTCTGGTTGTATCTTTGAATTTCCCAGCATTTACTGGTCTGTCACCACTTTAATGTTCTTTAAACATAATTTGTGGCATTTTCCAATACTCATCTTGCCTGGTTCCCAAGAAATGTCTGACCTATTTATGGTCCATTGTTACAGAGAGCTGGGGAGAGTTAAGCAAGTTTCCTGGTTTGCTCTCCACAAACAGTTTGGTTTTCCTTTGTGCTCTGAAGTAAATAAGTTTAACTGTGTTTAAAACCACAAATATACAATACTGTCGCCCACACATTCCCAAAGGGTGAACATTATGTCTGAAGTCCTATGGTTTAGGATACTCAGTATATATTTTACTTCTCTCTCCCCTGGAACTGAAGCTTGGGAGATATACTAGAATACATGTTCCTCTTCCTTTAGCTTTTTCTCTTTACCTCTACCACTGACCACTGTCACCAATACACTGTTGAGCTAGAAGGACCTTTGTTCTGGGTCAATATTCAGTTCTCATGCCCACAGAAAGGAAGTAGCTAACTTGGTTACATACCAGTCAGTATTCACCTATATTGTTGCCAACTCAAGAAATTGCCTTTAAGGGACAAATGTCATTGCACTTCGAAACCTGCCCTCTGAACCCCACCTCTGGTCTTGAACTCTGGTTCCCCAGCACTGCCAGGATCTGCATTTTGGACTGGGACCAGCTCTCCAAATCTCCATGACTTTGTTTTGCAATTGGACTGATTCAACAGATTCAATGGGTCTGGGTGCATGGCCAGAGCAAATCTGCCCCTGACCTCAATGACTCCAGGATTATGGGATGTATTCCTGTCTACACTGCTGACCCTCTTCCTAGCATGTTTTCTCCTCTTGCACTGACAGACTATACCTTCTTCAAAGAACAGTCTGTCTAGTATTTGGATGCAAAGCACCCAGAAGAGGTAAGCTATTAGCATCAAATGATATTAAAAATAAAGACACCACTTCTGAAGCCTCTGAACCCCAAACTGTTGAAGGTTGGCAGGGTGTTCTGGGGAAGCATCATCATATGATCCCCCTGTTGTCTGCCATTGCCCACTGCCAAAAGATATTGAACTAGATGAACCTCCATGTCTCACCCAGTATGGCCATCCTGACACTCTAACCTCAGGTGAGAACACTTAGTGCATTAACAGACAACATAACAACCGACACGCCAAGAAATAAGAATTTGTAAATATGGGCTACCTATATTTCTGAGCGTATTTTTTAGATGTAAATCCTGAGCAAGGCATTAACTTGTGATTTGGAGATGAACCCACCAGCCAAAATCCTAGATCCAACTTCCTTTTCCAATCTAGTCTTTGACAAATTGAGATCTGGAGCTGGATAGAAAAGTAGCAACTGGACCCTTTTTACCAAGGGATTTTCAAGTGAATTGGCCTGGTATTTGGCAACTGCATTAGCTGTTTTACATAAACTCTTGTCAGTTGGGACACGCTGTGGATTGGATTAAAACCTGAGTTAGAGATATTCAGAATGGAGGGAGGTGCAGGTCCTTCAAAATCCAAAACACATTTAGTCTGAGCGTGTACAACGAGCCTCTTTCTGTGGTTTGCTAATATATTCTAGACATTCTTGTGTGATACAGCATCATTTCACACTCTTCAGAATGCCAGGTTACTTTCTTTTTTTTGAAAAGTGACATTTTATAAGAAGATGTCATTAATCTGAGTCACTAGTTTATTTTTGCATGCTTGAGCTCTGGTTTGTGGTTAGGGAAATGGTGACAATCAGCCATAAATTTAACTTGGACTCTGTGTGAAGAGGACCATTAGGACAGGAATGAAAAAAAAAATCCCACCAACTGAAGGTAATGAATGGCTTTCAGTGGGAGCAGAACCCTCAAGGTATCTATATTTTCAAAAATGACCAGTGACTTTGCATGACTCAATACTGGGCATCCAGATGCTGATTAATAAGTCTTGGTTTTCAAAAAGAGGGTGCTTACTCATTTTTAAAAAATGAGTCAGGCCTCCAGAATAAGCACTCAGAAAGAGAGACTTCCAAAATCAATAATAAACATCAAAAGCAAAACAAAAAAAAATGTCACAGAATTCCATTCAGCAGCATAAAATATCAGCCTCTGTTTTTGTGCTGTACAAAGGTAAAAAAACTGATGTTTCAGTGCTTCATCTTTTCTTAATATAAAAGAAAGAAGTTGTTTCCAGCTGACTCTGTGCAGCTGGAGGAATGTTCTTGGCAGGAAAATGTTTGAAGAAATAGCTCATTTTAAGCAAATATTGTGGAATATTTATAAGAAACTAATTTTGTCTTCACAATCATGTGTGTTTGTCCTGAAACTCGACTCTCGGAGTTACAGCCCCCCCAGATAAGACAGAGAAACAGCAGAGGATTTTATCAGCAGCTCAGGTTTGGAATATTTGCAGCAATGCACAGAACCAGAGCGCTGGGTAAAAAATTGTAAATAACAAATCCTCCTGTTTGTGGACTGGGCAAACAGAAACGCAGAGTCTCTCTCACAGATTATTTGCTGGGAGTTGTCTGTCCAGATTCAGCATGTGCACACAATACACCAATATTGTCTGTCTGCCAGTTACAAAAGTCCCTTAAAAAAAGGCGTTAGATGGTCCATTTTACTGTATTCTAAAAATATCAAGGGTGGCCTTAAAGTCATTTTTATGAAGTAATATGGGAGTTAAGGATTAATTGAACCCACTGGCTTAGGGTATCTGCGTTTTTGCACAAAATTAATGTGACAAATCAAGTTTTTATTTAGTTCTCCCTGGCTGAGAAAGGTTGTAATTACGTTAGAGTGTTTACAACTAAAATATATGTTTAAATAATAAATATGTATTTCAGAAACCATTTTAAACCTCCTTTTTTAACACAGTCAACTCCATTTCAAGCATATAAATATTTCAATTACAAAACTTGAATACATGTAAAATAAATTAAAAATATATTATTTACATTTCAAATTATTTATAACATATGCTGCTTGACAGCAACAAACACACCCTTAAAATGAACAATGTTTTTTGGCTTTAAACTTTGCTTCTGAACTGTGGTAGGATTTATACTTTAAATATCCATGCATCGCAGGTACTAACATGGATTTTGCTATAATAAAATCTGAGTAATATAGGACCTTTATAGTAATTATCTTCCCAGCACCTCTCTGAAGAAGGTGACTAATCTTATTATAATGTTAGAGAAAGGGAATTGAACTTTAAGCAGATTATGTGATTTGCCCAAGGTCCCATGCAAAGTCTGTGGCAAAATGATGCTTAATTTAAATATTAGACTTCATCCCCCAAACCACCTGCAATTACAATTTGAAGCGATGCTAGACAAATCCATGCGAACATACTTTACAACACTCATTATTTTTCTTTAGTTTCCTCCTGTCTAGTTTTGTTTTGGATTTTAAGCAGCTTAGTTAAAACCATGTGTTGTTTAGAACCACGAAACAACAGGATGAAATTGAGAATTCTTCTTGAATTCGATTACAAAATAACCTGCCCAGGTTTGCTCGAAGCGAGGCCTTACTGGCAGCTTGGGATGAACCTGCTCCAGGTTTGAAATTGTACTGAATTTCAGAAAATTAGTAGTTCAATTCTACACTCTATTAAAGTAAAACAAAAATATTCTTCCTGGGTACTGAAAATGTGCCAGACATTTTTAGACATGGGAAGGCAAATGAAAGAACTTACTTTGTACTTTGTATGTGGCTAGTATGTGTAATTTGAATTATTTATAGATCACTATTATTTAGGGATCACTCAGACAGTTCATGGCTTTCTGCGTTTGTTTACTATGTTTGTTTGCTTCTTTTAGAAATCATTTCTTTTCCCCTATAGAATTTTCTATTGCTCTCATAGGTTATGAATCTGAGAAGCAATTCTTTAAGGGAGAGACAGTGAAACAGTTTTGAGTCAAAGCCTACTCGCAGCTCATTATAGCATTCACATTATAGCAAACACTGACTTTGATCTGGACCCCCTCTAACATTATTAATTTTATGACAAGGACTTGTGACCGTCACCAACAATGTTTTTACCAGCACTCACTTACCTGAGGTTAGAAACTGCCAATTAATGGCTTCCACTAATAAATAGAATCAAGATTTATAATGAAAGATCCAATTCTACAGTACCAAAACCAGAGCAATTTCCTCCCAGCCTCTTCACCTTTCCTTTTTAAATGTCTGTAGCCATAATGGCTTCAATCCTAACACACAAAATGCTTACACTGGACCCAGGGGGCACTTTCATGATCACATAAGGGCTTCAGAATAGGGCTCATTTAAAATATCTTCTTTTCTGGAATGCCCTTTCATCCACTCTTGTCCTCAAGTGGAAGAATGAGAGAGAGAGAGAGCAGTGAAGCTCATGAAGGACATTAGAGGATACTCTATATAGAAAAAATGCTGCCATATGTGCAACAGAATCAGTAGGGAGAATGCAGCGGATATGAATTGAGCTATAATATGGACTTAATATTTATAAGATATAAGGCAAAAGATCAGAAAATCCTCATGTCACTAGGTAAGCATTGTATAGCTAGTTTGGAAATGTTAGTTTGTCTGTTAGCTTGTTTATTTTGGTACTAAACTCCTGAATATATCAATTCCTTATCAAACTTGCAATAACCTTTTGGAAAGTCATAAAGGCAACACTTAAACCTTTCCTTTGAGCTGCCTTCCCATGCCAGTGAAGCTAGTGGGAACTTTGCCCTGCGTGCTGGAAGTGACCATTCAGGTGGTGCTGCCTGGGATTTAACATTCCCCAGGCTTTTGGGGAATACCAGACTCCATGTTTAACAATGTGCCAGGAAAAGAGAGGATTTAGGTAGCTGGGAGAAACAGCAACAGCAAAAAAATGGATGAGAAACAAATTACTCTGAATCTACAGAGGACCTTACTAGATATGATAAGCCTGTATTTTCCACTGAGGATACAATACTGTATATTCAGCTGCTATTATGCGGATGGTACTTAGACCAAGCATCTACACTTTAAGGATATGCTGTTCAGAGGTGCTGAATTTCTGCAATCTCCACCTCACTGAGCTGCAGTACGAGTAGCCAGTTTCCCTGGAAAGCAGGACCACCTAAACATTTGTTTCCTGTTGGCCCTTAGCTATTGTACTGCTAAATGCAGAATTATTCACACAGCATTTATCTTTTCCTTTTCTTCAAATAACAGACACTGAGCAAAATTCTGAGCCAATGAGAGGAGGTGCAAATCCCCTGGCTATAGCGTATTTCTGCCACAGGTAAATTTGACTAATTATTTTCATAAAACTGAATGAGGGAAGGATTCATATCTAAAAATTTGTTGCTGATTTAGCATGTGGCATAGAAAAAGGACAGGCTAGCTATAAGCTAGACAAAGCTATTAGACATTACCGTTCAGACAACACCTACCTCACTCCAAACCAGCATGGTGCCGAATATGACCTGTAACCCATCAAAGAAATTGTCTCCTATGATGATGACAGTGGCACCTCCTGTAGTCCATCCTTCACTTGGACTGATGGCTTTGATACATGGTGTAGCTGCTTTTCAACACACATGAAAAAGAGAAGTATTCTGCTGTTAGAACCAGATTTTAATGATAGAAGACTTGAGAAAAATAAAATAAAAGGAGCTTTCATTTTCTCCCCTTACTAACACAAAGATTTCAGCAATCGCGTTCTTTCTAGTACATGTGCATGACCTCAAACTATATCTTTGGAAGTATTTTTTATCAATTAATTTGTTTGGTTTTGTTATCCACATCAAAAAAAAAAAAAAAAAAGAAACTTAAGCCGACATCAACAACAACAAAAAATCACAGCATAATAGGCAGAGATCAGTTGGAAATTAGAACAAATCCCTATCTTTATTCTACATGAGATGCGGAATACCTGAGTTAATAAAACAATCTCCAGTGAGCTTGCTTTATTATCCATCATAACATAAAATTAGTCAAGGAAATTCCCACAAATATTATGGAAAATATGTGCTAAATAACAAAGGGTGTAACCTTCAGCATTTCAAGTCTTTTGCAATCAGATCCAGGTTATTCTAGTATTAAACAACCCTGCCCTGCTTAACGCTTTAGCAACTACAAAAACAAAAACAAAAACATAAACCAGAACCCTGCCATCTAGTCACTCCAGTTATGTTGCGTCTACTGGATAATTAAGAAAAGCGTGCAATGCATTTTGCCTTATTTATAGAGTCTGTCCCCACTTTCACGTGCCACTTTCTTGGCATCACATGTACTAAGTGCCTCCTGAGGGGATCTTGAAAACTCAAGCAGAACTCAAAGCAATAAACTCAAATCTAGGTGTAAGATCACCTGTATTAAGAGTATGTAAGCAGAAGCATTGTCAACTTCATATACTGGTGGGGTAGGGCAATATAAACATCCACAGACCAATTCTCTTCCTCTGCAGTACTAGAGCACATCAGAATCTAACTGTCTTGAATCCAGTGGAATAACACTACTGTTAAAACAATCTGAATAACCCCAAAAGCCCTGGGTAACTCTCAGCTGTGGAGCTTCCAGTTGGCCATACGGGTTGATGAAAACAGGCAACACCAACTCAAATACCACCCACGTCTCCTTCCTAAAACTGCAGGAGGGAGAAATATGACACCACACTGTTAGATATTGCTTTAAGTAAAAAGGGTATCTCAACAATTCCATTAGCCACAAGAAACAGATACCTTAAGGAGCAGCAAAACTCCAACAGTCAGCCTCAATGTTGAAGACAGATTCTTTCCTTTAGATGTGAACCCACTCCTCAGCTCAGAAAAGAGGCTGGCTCCATTGAAAACACAAGAAGGGGTGCCATTGCCTGCACTGAGGTTTGCAATGTCATTCAGGTGTCAATCAGCAGGACTTCAATAGCTGCATATATACCTCTTCTTGTAAGGTTGCTGGCATTTGGTTGTCCACCGCCACTTGGTCAAAATGCTGGCTGAGCTGCTTATTTGGTTCGTAACGTTGAGTATTTGCTTATGTATTCAAGGGAGAGCACTAAGGCACTTCATCAGGTAAGGACTTACTAGGAAAACGGGTGTGAAAGCCACCCACACATTAGCGCAACCCAGGGTAACACCCTTGCACCCATGAATTACTTAATGTGGTTGAGTGGTGGCACAGCCCCTGCCCTTTCTTCTAAACATAAAGACAGTAAATTAATTAATTCACAGAAGCCTGCTTTAAAATGCTCCAAACTTAGTGTTGGAGATACTGTGCATCTTTATGATTACTTATTGAAGTTCTGGCTGGTTGGAGCTAATGGCAACAATCCATGAGGCTGGTGAGAAGCTCCTTCCTTCAAGCCCCTGGGCAGGGCAGGCGGGCACAAGCTGGGAAGCAGGAGGGAGCTGCAAAGGGAGCTGTTGAGTCACCCTTAGCAGCGAGTTTTTCTGTGGGCATTGCTACAGACTCGCACCACCAGTGATGGAGAGTGTGCATGGTGAGCAAACAGACTCTGTTCCTACCTACAAAAGGTTGTAGGTGTCAGGCACAAAGTTTTCCACTACTTAAGCTGATGGGGATGCCAGCTCCAGTGAAAAACACAAATACACACAGGCAGAAAAAAATCACTACTCTGCTTCAAACTTGGCAGAGCACAGACGTTAACTTTTACATGAGCTAACAAAAGAAACATCCTAACATTACCATCATGAAAATGCAGCACACACACAGAAGTAACTTCAATATGTTTAATTTGGATTCAAGTTACTTGCATAAAACTGTATATAAAAACCATTGCAAAGTCCAAACCAAATGCTTTCCTTTCAGCCGAGCTCACAGCAATGGATTTACAGTGAAAGCAGCTTTTCAAAATGCCATCTAGGCCTTTCACAGAATCAAACCTTTTCATAAATAAAAAATAAAATCACTTCCAAATTACACCCTTTCCAGTATTTCCAGTTGATTGTGGACACACACACCACAATAAAACCCAAAGATAATCAGTTTCCCATGTGTTAGAGAATGAGCTACTTTTCTTGAAGACTATAGGCAACATTTCTTTCCTAAATACCAGTGAATAAAAACTGTTTGAGACCAAAAGCCATTAACAGAAAACATATGCAGGCTTCAAAATTATAGATTCAATTCATCTTTAAAATGAATGCAAGATACTGTCGTGCAGTTGCAGGTCCCCACTAAAGGTCTTGGTGTTTATCCTGTGATGTTCTTTGCACTACCTACATTGCATTCAGCAGTGCAAGGTGCTGCACTGTATGTGTTGTCTTGTGTATTTGATTCTGATCTTTTATACATGTAGGAGTTTAACAACAAATCTATGCCAAGTCCCATTGTGACCAGTGGGACTTCAAGCAGATGCTCAGGTCCCTGTGCTGAAATGGGGCTGTGGGCTTTTCACCGGGATACTCTCACTCGCCCAGTCAAGGTGACCACTCACACATTTAATTTTATTTAACTATGTAGCAAATGCACCTCAATGAAACTGCTGGCAATAGTCCAGGACACCTCCTCTGAGGAGGCAAAGTCAGGACTTGCTGGTTTAATAAGCAAGGAAGGTTTGTACCCTCTGCAGGCACTACCTGAGAAGCAGTGAGAGTGCTGCATGCTCCCCCAGAAATTCAGAGCTTTATTTTCCCTTGGGACTGACACAAAAACCAACGGGACTTCCCAGCTTTCCCCACACAGCTCCCCTTTTTATCTTAAAATGCAAGTCTCTGTAAAGATTGGAAGGGCTACACAAAGGTGCTGCCCCGTAATGGAAGCTGCGCTGAGGGCTGCATCCCAAGGATGCCCAAGGAGACATGCTGATGGAGACATCCAGACTGCTACCTGTTTTTGGAGCCACAAAACATGTTTACACAATGACATATTTGTGACAACCAGTGTTGTTTGGGACATTGGTCTTGCTAAACCTTTGCACTTCCCAGGCCCTTTTCTTGGAGCACCAGGAAGGATGATGGAAAAATCGGGTCCCAGTTGCCAGCATCACCAGAGGTAACAGTGGGAGGAGGGCAGTGCTATGACCTCAGCTCTGTTTATGCCCCTGGTACACGTCTGGCCAGCTCAGGCTCTCAACTCTTCATATTTCTTCTGTTAATCATTTGGCAACTTTCAAAGTGCTGTCTGGAAGGTGTTTACTTCTGTGCAACCCTAGAAAAACAGAGCTAGGCAGAATAATCTTTTCATTGGAAACCTTCATTTTTCTACATTTTGTTTTGGTCACAAGAGAAACCAAAGTACAAAGCTTTTTTTTTTTTTTTTTTTTTTCCAGAATGCAAGGTTCCAAAATCTCTATCTGAAATTAGCTATAACACTTTTTAATATTTCCAAGAAAAACAAAATATTTTGTTTCAAAATATTATCACTTCAGATGCCCTTCTGTAATACCAAAGCATGATTTATAAAATTGTGTTTTTAAAACAAATAGAAAAAAAGTTATATAAAATTTGCATTTTCCTGTAGAAAAAAAAAAAAAAGATTTTAGTTGAAGTCCACTGATAAAAAAAACTGCAGTGAAAGACTGCAGTAAAAAAAAAAAGTAAAGGAAAAGTAAAAGAAAGTAAAGGAAAAACCATTACCCCTCAAACTACGGGTATAGACCTTGCAGCTCGTCGCTGAAGATGATGTGGCCACATCCTCCACCTGCTGAAATGGCCTACCGGTTAGGAGCCTTAATGAGCTACTCCCCTTCTTAGCATAATATCCAGACAACTCACTGTTAACTTCTGACATATTTTATTGTGCTGCTCCCATGGTTTGAGTTAACAGACAGAGATTTTAGAGGGAGCAGTCCCAAACTTATGGAAGCCAAGGGGAATTTTGCTGCTGACTTGAAAGCTAAGGTCTCTATCAATAAATTTTAAGGATTTATGAGTAAAAAAATTTAAAGAATTTCAAGAAGAACAATGTCCTTCTGAAACCTTCATCTTTCCTTAGAATATATGCTGTTAAAATCTTGCCATCATCCATACAAAGGATGGTAGCAACCAACTTCAGCACACGGGTAGCAAAAAGGAAAAGTTTTTTGCGGTGTGTCAGTGTGTTCCAGTGTTCCTGTGCTCCCCTAGCTACCCATATACAGGGGATTTTTCTTCCTTCAAACTGTGACAATAAAATGATTACCCCGCCACAGTTTAGCATAATGGTTCAGAAATGCTCGTGGCATATTGCAGAGTTAAAGTGGAAATTATTAGGTAGCTCTTCTTTGTTATAATAATGATCACTCCACAAATAAAAGCTCTTCTCCCAAAGGTACTGCAAGGCACAAAATGCTAATTCTGAAGATTATGTGTGCGCTTTTATTAAATATTACTATGCCCTGTCTGTTTGAGGGCTTCACTGCTCTGATTGTTTTATGAGTGCCATGTTAATGTCAGCCCCATCTTGCTAGCAGCAGGCACACATTTTAGCTTTTGTATGAGAGTTGATCAAAGGCCGCGTGCTGAGGGAATTGCTGAGAAAACACGGACAAGCGATAAAAATCTAACAGATTAATTGGTTTAAATTTCATTTCAGGGTGTTGAACTTTGGCTCAGGACACTAATACTACACTACCAGTCAGGGCCTAATTACCACATTTCCAATTTGCCTCTGAACAATGCTTGGAAGGGAGAATAATAATGGTACTAATAATACTAATAACAATAATAATAATAACAAAACAACAGCTATAACATCTCCTCGTAGCTTCCTGTACATGCTTAACAACTAACTTTGTATGCAGGCAATTGCACGAGGAAATCCCTCTCCCCCCACATCACCATCCATCTGCCTCCTGGGCATTTCTACCTGCCTCATACAGCAACTGGAGACAGAAGCAGCAGCAGACACCCTCAGGAGCATTGAACATCCAAATTCACAGAATCAGTGAGCTACTGATACAAGTCCCTTGCAAAAACACACTGGACCTCTCCTATTCTTAATGAGGGACCTGCATTTATAAGCGGAGATAGCATTTTATCCCCCAACAGAAATGATCTATTCCATTGATAGAAAGCAGAGGCAGGGGGAAAAAAACATATTTACCACGAAGTTTATGGGTGGCCTTGGAATAGGGGTTAATTGAGCTGAGAGGTACATTTTCACCGAGGTGAATTAGTGGGATGCACAGCTATCAGCAGGGCTCTGGGACTGCTCTTATTTAGCTTCTGAAATGTATTTGCACTATGATTAATATCCAGTTTGTGCTAGTGACTGTAAGAATGACCTCGCCTGCAGTTTTTATCATGAAGTGTGGTTTCATTCTCCATTATTCCATAGATGAGGCTCTGACAACAGTTGCTGCATCACAACAGGAGTTTAAATGATGGGGTACATGCTTTTATTTTTCTCTCTTTGAGAGTATTGTGACACGCACGGAGAGCTGCATAAAGCCAGTTAAAATTGGGATTTCAGAGAAACAGAGAATTTATATCTCATCTTAGAGGAAGTACTGAAAATATTTGCAGTTTAATTTAATTTTCCTTTCTTTTTTTTCTTGGATAAAACCTAATTCCAGGCTAGCTATATAAATGAGCCACAGATTAAGCCACAGTTTATGGGTCTGATCCTGCAACCTGTTAAACACTTTTGCCAAACTAACAATTTTCAGAACATCAAGACAAATCAGTATTAAGCACTCAAAACCATGATTATTCAAGCTGTGATTCAACAAACCAATTAAGTGCTTAAAAACCCAGCTGAAGAAGTTGCAGAATAAGGAACCAGATTTTTTAAGATAGTTGGGTAGTGCTTTGCACAATGCTGCCAAGAGCTAGGTAATGTATACGGAAATAAAACACTTAGGTTACATGCAGACCACCCTGTGCAGTGCAGTGCAGAGCTTGTTGAACTTTGTACAAGAGCTAGCAGCAGAAATACTAACACCAATCTACTGATTTCAGGAACTGAGCTGCTATGTCTGCTCAGCACTGCAAAGAATCAAGCAGATGGAGCAGCAGTCCAGTGCTAACTCTGGGATTTCTACAGCTTTGCTGCATCATCTGGTGTAGACCTACCCCCAGGTACCCCATAGCCATCGAAATCATGTAGAGGTTGCACTTCTGAGAAGGGCAGTGCCCAGGAATGACCTGAGCCTAAATTCCTTTCCCATGGCACTCCAGAGCCAAAGGTGTGCATTGGAGTACATCCAATACACACTCGTTGGAATGCTCAAGGCCTTTTTGATCAACATTTCTAGTTTGGCAAGGTGTATTACTCCTTAAAAGAGAAGAAAAACATATTTTTTCCTTCTCAATTTATAGATTTATATAGGTTTTATATGGGGGGAAAGGGTTATTCCATTCAGCATTGTTTACTGTTGATTCTCCACATTGAGCACTTGAACAAATTTCTTTTATCATATGAGAGGGTTTGTTTTTTTTCAAAACTGAAAATTATTATTTCCCAAAATTTGTCAGTTTGAGAGAATGAACCAAATATTTGGGGATAGGGGTGAGTTTGTTTTTGTGTGTGTTTTTGGTTCTGTTTGTTTTTTCCAAAAATCATTTTCTTATTCCTGAGAAGCAGGAGTTGTTGCTCACCAACTTCACGCTGCAAAAGAGCAAGCCCTAAAAAGTTTCTGTGCTGATACAACTGTACCATGCCAGCCCAGTGTGAGGAGGCGTTGCTGGAGTTGCATCCAGCACAAGCCATTGAAAGCAACTGAACTGAAGTTTACCAAACCAGCCTGGATGGGAAAAGTCCACGGAACCAGCCTGTGGGTTAGTCATAGGCACTTCAGGGAAAGGGAATGTGGCAAGTTTTTTACATATTGTACCAAAGCGTTAAATCTTCACTCTTAAGCTAAACAATGCATTTGCTGTTTATCTTAGTAAAGTGATGATCTTCCTGCTTTCCTTTTTCATATCACAGCCTGCTCTCTCTCCTATTCTCTCCTGACGATAAGCAGCTGCTGTGCAGGAAACAGGGTAACAGAGGTTTCCCTCTCCAGGAGATAACTCATGCAGCTTTATGCAACACAGGCATGAGGATGCAATGCCCCACCACCCCTTCCCAGCTCCCTGCTTTACAGCATCTCATTATTTGGGACTTACCATTTGCAAGCTTTAAAGATTACAACACCCTGCCAAAAATGGAAACCTCCCCCTGGTACTTCGTGACGTCTGCACTGGGTGAAATCACTGAACCAAAAATACATGCGTCGTGCAATCCTTCCAGGTCGGGGGAAGGGAGGGAAGGGTGCCTTTGTTTCTGTTTTCAAGTAGTGAAATTCAAGGTATTGGCTGTGATTTTCTGCCTAGCAGTTTGGATGCTCAGTTCCCATTAATGGGAATTGAAAATGTAAATCACCTGGTATAATATTCCACCTACAATCAATACCTAAGCCAGTGCTTCTCTTTTATCCTTGCTGATGCCTCAGCTAGCAAAGTTATGTTTCACTGAGTCCTCTGTGTCTCTCTGTCCTTAAGGATGTCCAAAATTTTCAGTTGTTGATCGCTGCCTGAAACATGAATACATGGAAAAAGGAGGCAATCCTGAATAATGAGAGATATGTTGCAAAAAAAAATCCCAAATATGCTGTGCATTTTAGTTAAAACATTTCCATAAGAAACAATAACTGTAGTCTCTATATGATTGCAAGAGATGCATGTTCGTTCATTCTTTTAAACCCCTTTACATCACAGAGGAAGTTTTGGGGGGTTGTTTGGTTGGTTTGGACTTTTGGAGGTACTTCCTGCTTTCCAAAAAATGAATAAAGCAGTAAGAGTCCTTAGCATCTCACTGCAAGCCAGTAAAACTTGACCTCCAAAAGAAAGCTCTGTTGTGTTTGTTTGGCAAATAATAAGTTCACCACGCAAAATGTAATGTTGCAAAAACACTTGAAAATTTGGTTAAGTTCAATACATAGCTTCAGCCAAAATATATACATATATTAATAATATATGTGTAGTTATTATTGAAATATATATGCTATGTATATATTTCAAGAAGCCTAACAATTTTATTGTGATATTTTCCTATGGACTGTTCTGACTTTTTATTTCAGAATAAGATTTGCATTTCAAAATTTATTTTAAAGGAAGAAAAGAAAATTTCAAGCAGATTTTAAACTATAATTTTTGCATTAATTATTTTTACCCCAAAGTTGGAAGATTATTATTTTAAGTCAGCCATGAAGGACCATTTGTGGCTGGTCTCAGCCAAGCATAGCGCTCTGCCTGAACCAATGCAGCTACTCAGCTCCAGGTCTAGGGCTGACACGCTTCTGTTATCTCGGGCAGCCCGGTTGTGCCAGGGATATACACACGCCGCATCAGAAGGAGAAACAGCACATCCAAAAATATCACATAGGGTCTACAAAATAGTGGCAGCGCTTCCACCTCCACAACTGGGGACAAGTTTGCTCAGGCCCAAGCGCCAACCCGGTGACTGCTGCAGTGCACACTCCTCTCTCAGGAATGAACAGGCATATTCTATCCCCTGGTGGGAGAAATGCTGCTCAATAAGCCCCAAAATTATTGCACCTCAATTTCCTCACTCCTTCCTCCATCCAAGGTGCAGGGGAGTCACTCACAAAGGTGCAGGAACAGTGTTTGTTTCTAAAAGACAGGACGCCAGAAGCAGTTGCATGCAGGGGGCTAAGGTATGATATACACACAGGATTGCAGTGCTTTATTTGAAGGTGGCTTTAAAAGCTACATTAGTAAAAACATGAAAAATTCCTATATGCCTCCCCTGCTTCATTTTCAACTGCTTCCTATTGATTTAACTTCCGCTGATAAAATTACAGGTCCCTGCTAAGCCGATATGACTATTTTAAAAACAATAAACATGTCCAGAAAGGAGACTGCATCTGTTTAAGTACACTAAAGTTTAAAAATAGTTACACTGATGCAATTTCTGGGTGAGGATGAAGCCAACCTTGTGAACAGAAGCCCAAAATGTGTAATATAAATCAACCCTAAAAGTTTGTCAAAACAAACATCACTGCATAGCTCACATACCCCAAACCCTACTTAATTGCCTGGTCCTTCAGTGCTGCTAACTGGGGTCCTGAACCAGCGAAGCATTTTATAGGATGGGACCAGTCATTTGCTTAACGTTAATCCTGTGGTTTACTTTTTTTTGCTGGATCCCAATCTAGCAGAAGGGCAGGTGGGCACTATTTCTAAATTCTTTTTTTGTTTAACCATTACCTTGGTTCCATTTAGTCTCTATTTCCTGATGATGCCAAGAGGGAATGAGGGCTATATCAAGCAAACTGGGGAAAATTCTCTTCATCTTCCTTATCAAAACTATAAATCTCTCACAGCAAATCTTTCTAGAGGCAGAACATAGGACCAGACAAAAGCTCCAAAGTCATAGCATCTAGTCACTGCAATCTCAGCATCCCAAACGCAACAGCAGCAAGTCTTGGTGTTCAGATGTATGCTGGCATGTTATGGCCACACTGGCAACATTTAGTCAGTCAATGAATGCTCTGCAACACAGAGAAATTATCCTAGATAAAATGTGGAGTTCAATCCAAATTTAAATTGTCACTACCCCAAATTAACTATTAGTACTGACTGAACTTTAATCTACCCCCCAAAATCTGTTGCAAGACCCCTGCTATATTATACAGCACAACAGTAAGAAGTTCACCTGAGATGGATTCTACAACAAACAATTTATTTCATCTGGCTAAAACCAGGAGCCCTGACTAAAATTAGTTTCTAGCTGAAGTCTCTTTGTTCAGCAGAATTGAGAAAGTCTGCCCACAACAGAGAGCTCGCAGTAATCGTCTTTCAGAAACAGAACAACCCGTGTAGAAACACAAAGCAGTTGTGGCAGGGACAGGGAGTGCCAGTAATCCAGTTTCTTCGAGGAAAATTCAAGTACCCTAAGAGTTCTTATTCCTCATCTGATTTCTCTCACAAATCACAGGCTGCTCCCTAATGCAATTTTCTGGAGCCTGAGAATCATAAAGTCAAATATGAACAAGTCTAGTGGAAAATCTCTGACGCTAATCTTGGCCTACGTCGTATTTTTAACAGGCACTGAATTTGTGCACCGGATTATCCAGATGGCCATACAGGAATCATCCTGATAGGATTAAACCTTTGTGCTGAACTCTGCTCCATCTGTTCTCGGAGGTTTGCCTATCGCTATCAGAATACGAATTTTCAGCCTATGTCTAGCACCAAGACTGAAAGCGCCTGCTTACCACACACATGTGTATGCGCACACATATCCTTGAGTACTTGATTAGTAATGTGAGATGAAGTTAGCCTGAAGTTTACCACTAAAGAAACATATTGGTTTTATTATTCGTTTGAAGAACAAAGTATGCAATATCTAAATTCAAACAAAAAAGCATTTCTGTTGTTGTTCTGGGACTTGTTCAATTCATTAAACCATAATATTGCCATAAATTTACAGATGAAGGCATGACTAAATATAAAGCAGCAAGGCTCTTCATCTTTGAAATCTATTAGCGTATGAGAATGTATGACACAATTGCACTTTGAAGATATCATGGTTAAACATTCCAGATTAAAAAACAGCCAACAACAAAACACATGTGTGCACACAGCGTTGGTAGCTGTTGTTTGTGTCTCGATCCACTCACGGGCCAAGAACAAAAAAGTAATAATCAGTCCCAGTAAAAGAAAAGCTTATTCCCATTACTGTTGCTTTCTGCTTTTATTATCTATTAATGACAGTCTTCTGCATTCATTGTTGCAGCCTGCCAGATGCAGCAAAGATCCATATTCATCATGTGCAAAAATTGTGCTCAGGCTGTCTCTGTGACAGGTTACGTGGAGCTGCCAACCGAGAGACCCAGGTCCAATGGACGGCCTCAGGTTTCCAGGCCCTGGGCCAAGGGAAAAGGTAGGGAATCTGGCTCTTCTCTAATAAAAGCATCCCAATGATCAGAAGGCTTCACTAAATTGCTGTCCCGGCCAGAAACATACTACCAACTAATGACTAGCTGGGTGGGAGGGAGGGATAAGAAAAACAAAATAATTAGTTATTATTGTTGTTATTATTTGGGAGGTTTGCTTCAGGAATGCAATATATACTTAGCCCATGTTTGTGATGGCAGCGGGACAGAGATGGAGGCAAGGTAACCTGAACTGAATTTCAAGCAGAATCCTCACTGCGCTGCAAAGACTGAGACCCCCTTGTCTCTCCTGTGCGGTGTCTTTCAGAGCATTTCCTCCTCTGTTCTTTGTGCTGCACTGAAGGCAGGGTCAAGCACCCCCTCCCAGCCATTTAGGCTTTACTTGCAAAAACACCAGCATAAAAATATATTTATAGTTCATAGTATCTGTCCAGCAATGACACCACATAAAACCAGCACGCTGAAAATCGGAGCGAATACTTTGGACTCAAGCCTACAAACGCTTAGAGAAGTTGTTCTTTTAATGTGTCTGATAAAGTTATGCTATGTTTATATTTATTTATTTAGAGCCATATTCAGACCACCTACTTCAGGCGTTGCAGCATGTAAAAAGTCAGACTCCAGCTCTGGCTGAGTCAGGCTGCCTAAATTAGGATCCTGTTTCCATTATACAATGAGCAGAAATGGGCAGACACCTCTGGATGCCTGGAGACCCGGGAGCTCCTCCTTGGCTCCCAAAAGCACCAAGGGACCACAGCAAGATGATACCATAGGTGGGAAGCAGCTAGAAGCAAGCCTGTAAGAGATATTTGGCAGCTGATATTGAACTGGCACCTGACTCTGTGCTTTCCAGCAGACAGCTCTGTCCTCTCAGATGCACAGCTGGATGAGGAGGCAGCACCCACAGTCACCTTCAAGGTCATAACCCTAGGAAGGTTTTCTGCTGCAGGAGAAGCAGACATATTTTTCCCCAAAGGGCTCCTGACCAGAGTTGCTTTACCTTTCAGAGCCACAAAGGGCCAAACCTGGCCAGATAGGATATTTTTCCCCCTTCGCCTCCTGAAAGAGCCCAGGAAGTTGAGCAATGCTCTCACCTGAACGCGCTGCTGCAAAGCACAGTGACCTCAAACCCCAACCCTCAAACTAAAGCCGCAGTTTGAAAGACGAGCAGCTTTGTGGTCAGGCCTGCAATTTACCTCCAAGTTCTGGCCTTCTCTCTCAGCACGGATCAGATAACACCAAACCTATGAATTCCATATGCAAGTCCGGGTTTTCAGCAAACAGCAATATGAGCTCTGTGATCAGTCCCCAACAGCAGAGGAGATATAGCATGCCTGTGCTATTGCACAGCACAAAAAGAGACCTCTGGTGGGAAACACACTTTGCTTTTGCACGGGGTAGGTACAGAACCTCTGGGAGAGTTACCACAAAGCCATAATGATAAGGCATTAACCAAACATGATTAATTCTAAATTTCCTTCTACTCTTATTGTTAACGGACACTTCAGTGGTAGTACACTAAAATGTCCACGGGTTCCTGCAGTATTTAGGACGAGATTTTTGGAAGCACCTGGCTTTCCAGTGATTCCAATCCCACTAAACACCTAAATGCAGCTTTAGGCACCTTGGTGCTTTAAGTTTGGCTTTATTTCCAAGAAATTTCCAAAAGATTGCTTTGCGGTACCTACATTGTGGGGTGACCTTCTGACACACAGAAACAGAGCAGAAGTTTAGAAGGTCCTAAACACCCACTTTATGAAGGACAGTGTCTTGGTGAGCATCTCACGGTGCCCCTTGCACCTTAACTTGCAGATCTAATTGTTTAAAGTACTTTTGAGAAATAAATTCAAACTGCTAAACTTTAGAGAAGTTTTTCATAAACTTTTTTCTTGATCTTTTTGATAAACTTCCTAACCCTACCCACTTCACTCAATGAGGTCATAAACCAGCATTGCTTATATTACAGTCACTTTCACACTAAAGATTTGTTTTGTCACAAAAAGAACTATAAATTCATGGAATGAAGGTGGGAAACAGAAAGGACTAATTGTGACACACAAAGCTTTCTGGTTATGCTCAGCAAACGGTTTGGGCTGAGATTTTCAAAAACACTTTATGAAGTTGTACTACTGGATTTAATGAAAGCACACTTTTGCCAGTACTATGCACTCCTGAAAATCTTCTATTCTGGATTTGGGCCAAACACAAAGCCTGTCTCCATTCCTATATTAATTATTAGTAGTTTATTTTTATTCTTTATTACTAACATTAATAATTTTCAGATGGCAACCCAGATTAGAATAACCATTCCAAACATCCCACCCTGGTGGGTTCCATTTTCTGCATCAGTTTCCTGGTTTATGTTATTAACTCGTTTCCTTGAATGTGGAGGAACTTTGTGAAATACTCATTTTGCTGGGGAAACACTCAGCAGGCCCCTGCAATGGACAGTAAGAGAGAGACTTAAATGCTCACACTGGTCTTTTCTCAGTTCAATGAGAAGACATACAAGCTGAGATGCAAAAATACTGGGTTTGTTATTTGCGAAGTTTTCTAATCAGAATATTCCAAATGACAATGTGGTGTAAAATTTTCATCTACACAAAACTTCAATCCTTAGATTGTCAGCACTCGGATGATTGATATCTTTGGACATAATGGGAACAGGGACTTTTCATAATCACCAATTGCTTTGGCCTATTCAAATACTGGGGTGCCTAGCGTGAAATATTTGGAAGTGTCCAGATAGCTGCAAACCGCTATGAACACAGTTCTTTGATAGTCATGACCTTTTACAATATACTCAGATAAATTCTCAAAAAATCACTAGTTCTTGGCCTTCATTTACAAATCACTATTCACAAAATCCTCTCCTTTGTACTCTGCCCATATCAGTAGGGGACCGAAGTGAAAAAAATCTTTGCCCAACATAATAAAACATTACATGTATATAATAAAAACATTAAGCTGGTGCGATTTGTTTAGAAATAATATTAACCATATTACAATAACATAATGTTTTGTAATTTACTGGTGTGCACATTTTGGAAGGTTAGGAAAACAACATTTGGCAAAACTTCACTGCCATACGGTGCAACATCTAGCAAGCATTTCTCTAATCCTAATGTCATTCTTCTCCCCTATGATGCCATTGTATTAGTGACATGGTGGCCAGCAAAGCAAATTGAAATGTAATGAATGCTCATTATCTATGAATATTCATTGCCTATTTGAGTGCTACTGAATGTTCTCCTGTATCGGTAGCTGTGAAGTTTCTGCCAAACAGAGCAGCTAAGGTTTTTCTACATGCATTACTGTACTCTGATTCCTTTGAGGTCTGGAGGAAAACCTCAAACCTTCAGAAAGCGGTTGGTCCAGCTCTAGAAATACGAGTCAACTCTCATGGTGGTTGGAGAATTTCCATCTGAACTTTTCTCTCTTATCTCTCTTATTGTTTGCTGTAACAAAACAGATATTTTTACACAAATCTCTATCAAATTTTAATGCCAGTTTTCCCCATGTTTTCTTTTTTTTTTTTTTTTTTTCAATTTTGGGAGCACAGTTCTGAAAGCTCCTCTGGGAAATTCACAAAATGCGTTCTATCTTCATCAGGTACTATTTTTCCATGAATTCATGACATTCTCGTAACAATAGAGGGTAACAACATATCACAGCGTGACATCGTTTAGATATTCTGGGGGAAGGGCTGTTTTATTTTTCATGCATTTGAAAAACATAAAGGGCAGTTGCTCATGGGTAGAAACTGCCACACCTTATCTGTTTAAAATCAAAGTGTCTCCCTGCTTCTGTTGTAATTTTTTTTCCTTTTTCAATTAGATATGACAGTAGATCCCTGATAAGTGACTGTCAAGCAGCAATTGTTTCCAACTGTGGTAACTGGAGTACCCAAACTTGACTTTTCAGGAGGCTTTTCCATGGCCATTATATAACAGCAACTCTTGTTCTTAAAGACTAAAATACTTCAAATGTTCTCTCTCAAGTCTCCTGTGACATGGCAGCAGCAGCGTTGGTACATGTATGTTATGAAATAATGTTTAAATAATGAAAATAATCACAAGCTCAAAACTCCACCTTCATTAAATACTTATAGCCTAATGGCAGAACTGAAATTCTGGAATCTCCTTGCCCAACTCAACCATTAAAATACGCCTCTCAGAAAATTGTTTAAATCTTGTTTTCATTTAGCTCCAGACCAAAAATAAATTTTGAAGCATCAAAATTGCTGCAATCAGATTTTCTAAACTTTTAAGCACCTCTCCTTAACAACTGATTTATGACCTAGACAAATAGAAACAGGAGATTTTCTGCATTCTGTTTGACACGAATGGCTGGGAGAAGGGCAGTTCCACCCAGCCACCCACCCAGTTCTTGTGAAATTCTCAATAATGTCCAAAGAAGAAGCAGGGGTATGGGCCTGCAGACAGCTACTCTGCTCTGGTGAAGATTACAAAAATTCATCAGCAAAGTTCAGTGGGGTGTAATTTAGTTAACACATTTTGGAGCTGTATGAATCCTAGCTCTGCTGTGTTTTGGTAACCTGATGGACAGACTTTTCACTCCTGAAGGGACTGTTACAATCACACAGTCTGGCATCCTGTACAGCACCGGTCAGAGAACCTCACCCAGCAATTCTTGGGTGAGGAATTACTGAAGCCCCTAACCTTTCCCTGACCTGACATATACCATTTAGGAAGAGACCAGGTCCTGACTTAATATTTGCAAGCTGCAGAGAATCTGACACAGCTTTGGCAACTTGTTTCAATGGTCCCTAGAGCTAAAATCTTGTTGAGATCGTATTGGAGTCTTTATTTATCTACAAATTTTCTAAAGTGTAGCACCTTAACTTTCTGGCTATGTTTTATCTCTTCAGAGGGACTCTAGCTCCATCTGAGTACACATACTGGACTAATCCACCCCTGGAGTGTTCACTTATATTAGAAACATACAGTAAGACCACAGGGCAGTGAAGAGGTTAATATTATACACTCAGTGAGGTCAAGCTCCAAGAACACATAACAAGCCATTATGTAAAAAAATTGCCTGAATTTATGAGTCACTGCATTTATGAAGGAACCGATATGAGAAAGACAACTTGGCAAAAGTAAAGAAAATGATTTCCAGCTTGAAGTTTTGCAATCCTTCAGTATATCAAGGCTCACTTACTGTTATTACTATCCATGTTGTGCAATGTTCTGAAAGTCACATTTTTTCCCTTGTGTATGCATAGAGATGTCCAACAACCCTAGGTACTCTTCCCTCATAGAAAATAAATTAGAAAGCAGACGTAACTCAGAATAACATACAAGATCCCCTCAAGTAGAGTGGTAGAATCCTAATACTTTTTTTCAATATTTCCCTTCTAAATAATAAATCAAGCCAACTGCATTCCTCTATATGGAATGATATGGTGCAGAAGAAGCCTGTGTGTTTATATTTTTCACATAATCATGAAAACATTCCTAAGTGAAACACTAAGACATAGCAGGTGCTTCCACCCATAGATGCAATGAGACAAACATGAAAGTTTCTTTGTTTAAACTGGGCCAGTTTGTGAACGCAGTAGTCCCTAGCTTTGATTAACAAGTTGGACCGATACCATCTGAGGGGTAAAATGTAACAAATTTTGGACATTAACCTTCTTTCTCAACTTGTTAATATTTTTGCCTTCAGTCAGTATTCTGTCTTACATTAACAATTTCATCAACAAGCATGAACATATGCAACACCAAGGGATTCAGGGTTGAATCAAAATACTTTATAAGATGGTGAAAAAACTTTCCTTTTTATTAACCTAAATAGAAAAAATATATAGTCAACTAAGGCACAGCCTAACAATCTTTTTTGCTTTCAGATCTAAAGATTTATTGGCAAATCTGTGCACATGCTTGCTGTGGTGTCTGTGGGATCTCAGATTGCCTGGGTGGGCAGGATTTGCAAGAAAACCTCTTAAATGCCCCACTGCTGATGAGAGGATCTACCTGATGCACCCAGCTGTGGCACAGCAACTACTACTCTTCATTTACTGTAGAATGTTATGCACCTGCAGATAGCAAACAGTCTGAATCATTCATTATTATCATGAACTAAAACAGCGTAGTAAAAGCTCAATGGCCTCAGGTGCCATAATATACGGACCAAATAATCCAGCCATACACCATAATTTCCACTACAAGGCAGACACTCATGATGGCTCTACATACACATATAGAGATTTTTATATATTTTGCATTAAAACAATGGCAGGACACTGCTTTGGCAATCATGGTTGTCTTTGCTTCCATCCACAAATTCTGACACCATGTCTCATAATTTGTCTCTATTTCTACCCTGAATCTTTCCTCTTCTGCTGCTGTTGAGCTGACTCAGAACCAAATCACCAACAAACCTCATCACCACCTAGTTCTTCAGTGCTCTCCTACAGAGGAGGAGGAGGAAGGAAAAGAAAAAGAAATAAAACTGTCCCTTTAAAAAAACAAGCATTTAAGCTGCTTGTCAGTCGTCTTCCTGACAAGGCCACTTGAATGTATTCAGGAATATTTGCATAAATGCTCACAGTGAGTTCACCGTGGCAGCTAGCGCTAATGGTACATAAAGTAATTTAGTCACTTTTCTTAGGCATCCTGTCAGGGTGATAAGCACCCCCTTCTTTGCCTTGTTGCATATTAGATCATTAGATAATAAAGTGTTAGAGCATGCAAACTGACAGGGTCTCAGGGGCTATCATTTTTCGAGGGCATTGCATTCTGCCAGTGAGGAAAAATAATAGAGAAACTGATGCTGCAATTGGCTTTACATTCTTGTAGAATCATTCAAAGATTTGGGGGAACAAGAAGTTTTATTTTGCAACGATAACTGAAAACTTTGCAGACATCTGCAGTGGTGGACTGCATGCTGGTAAACTTGAAAAGGGTTGTTGCAAACCCTGTCAGAACTCCCCCTTCCATAAGCTAGTCACTTAAATTGAATTGGAAAGATTTTGCTTTTAAAATTGACACCCTGGGACGAACTACAAGCTGAAACATATTCTACTGGTTGGGGCTTATTGGCTCTTCAGTATACATCTTACTATATGTGTACAATTTAGAAAGGTCAACCACACCAGCCTTCTGGTTTACCATAAATATAAAACAAGTGAGGATCCAACTATTTATGAATGAAAAAGTGATAATTACTGAAAACCACAGATTGCTGTGGCTTACCCTATTTATACCACACAGAGATGTATGAAATAATTTGCCTTTGCCAGCTATTACTCTTGAAAGATAGATATATTTATTTGAAATATGAGCTTCTTAATCTGCTGGTTTCAAGGAGGACAGTGTGTGGATATAAAACCATGATCTAGGTTCCTAGTTATATTCAGAGAGACAAACTACAAAAAGGAACTTTCCTTTTACCGCCTCGACAAGCAAGATATAAATAGAGATGTGTTGGATGTCCCAAAAATAATCCAGGCTACCTGCTAATGAGATGGTAAAAACTCGAATGTGGAGACACCAGGCTCCTGAGTGGCTCAGGAGGTAAGGCTTCCTTTCTAGATTTTTGGCATCCGAAGTCTTTTTTAGGTGTCACAAACTGCAGCTCCTTGTTTAAGAGCAGCATGTCCCAACACGGCTTTGTAAGGAAAAATAAGCTGGATATTATCTAATGAAACTAGGCAACCAGCACATCTTCTTCATATAACCTCACTCCCTTTTCCCAGTCTCAGTCCTCTCACAGTTAGGTATTCATCACTATTGTGATCTGATACTTGATTTAAAGAGTCAAGTATCTAGAAAAGTACAAATACATTTGGTCAAGGGCATATCATAGTTAGACTCCAGCATTTCAAAACCTATGATCAGAAGTTGCTCAGCAGAGCAGTAAACCAGAGACAAACAAGCCATGACTCTGTTAGCTTCCAATGCAACATTTACAAATATTGTTCAGGTCAATCTGTCCTCCCCCTGAGGAAGCCAGGAAAGCTGGAAAGAGGAAAGACATACAAATTCTCTTTTCTACTTACACTTGAAGATATTATTGAAGACAAAAGTTTCAAAACCAGGAAGATAATAGTACACTTTGTGAGTCAAACTAAAACTAAAAATTCATTTCAGTGGAGGAAACTCTCATCTGTTCCAACAGGTCTAAAGTTGTTGGTGGTTGCCCAAAATTCAACAGCGTTAAGCCCAGTTGAGACTTTTCCCACTTTTTTCATTCAGTTAAGTGTTTTAGATATTCAATACTGACATTTAAAACAGTTGCTGGATTTTTATTATTTTTTTTGTCATCTCTTGGGCACAAATATGCATAGGATTCCTGGAGAGTTGGATTGAAGATTTATCTTAAAAAGAAAGACTCCACCAAGCCTTTGGGAAAAGTGTAATTTTGTAGTATGGAGGTTGCATTCAAAAGTAAGAATTTATTAGTGGTGGCTTTATGAGGTTACTTGAGAGGTGCCTGAGAAAGTAGATTAGAAAAAATCACCTTTCCCACCAAAATGTACGCATGGAGATAGTTTGCAGATGTTGGCTTTTAATGGTAGCACAGTAACAAGAGTTAGTTTGTGTAAATATGTAAGCACAGTATTATCTTTTTTTTTTTGTTTGTTTGTTTGTTTGTTTGTTTTTTGTTTTGCTGGCAGAATCTTTCAGGTAGTAGGAGTAGGAACGATAGGTGTGGTAAAAGGAGATGTTATTACACCACGCACATAAATAGGAACATTTACAAGTATGAGAAAGTAAGTATTGCCTTGACCAAAAGCACTCACTGAGGAGACTGCAATGGGGAAAAAAAGATGCCTGCACTAGTAGGAATATAAGCTAAAAATTAGAGTTTTTTGAAATACTAGACAATGGAAAGATTACAAAGTTGAACAGAGTGAAGTTTCCTTTTGTAATGTTCTGCCTCCTGCTAATTAATAAAGACAGAGTTCGTACATTCCTTACAAAAATTCAGCAAAAACTATGACAGTGGTTTGTTTATTAAATTAGGTTGTTGGCAGGATGAAAAAAAAAAATCTATAACATGAATTATAGCTGAAAATGGCTCATAGCCTACATAAAAAGTTAGAGCTAAATAAATACAGATGTAAGTTATGTTTATATAATGAGAAACGCTGCTGAGCTAAGAATTTTAGGTTAGTAAGTGTGAACTACAGACCTGATTCTGCAAACACTTATCAATACCCTCAACTTTACTGACACAAGAAGCCTCATTGATCCCAACAGGACCATATGTGCGCATAATCTTAAATATATGCATAAGTGCTTGCAGTACTGATGCTTGAAAACATGAACAGTATAGAAAGCTATTTCCACAGGAATCCACTGAGTAGTAGAAACTCACACATTTTCCCATTTCTCACTATTAATAATTTCTTTTAACATATCTAGTGAACTTTTTTTCTGAGTGGCATTCACTTTCCTGGAGAAAATTTTATCTGGTTTCTTCAAACTCTTTGGAAAAATCTATGTAATTATTCATTAGGTCCTTGGCAAATATTTGTGAAACGAACCAGCATAAAGGACTAGTGCCTTCTACACTCAACAACTTCAACAGTAGCTGAGGGTACACATCTCTTAGAGAGAGCAAGCACCTATTGAATTAGGATTACAAACAGCTTTGAAGACAAAGAGCTATTCTACCAAGGGAAAGGGAAGTGAAATGCCGTCTGTTTTTGGTGGGTTTTTGTTTGTTTTGTTTTATTATTATTATTATTATCATCATCATCAGTAGTAATCATCAACTTTGAGGACATAGAGCAAAACAAAATGTTAATCAAATCCAGATTTTTCAAAGTGCATTTGTACTCAACAACACCCATTTTAAACACCTACAGTCACCAGCAGATACTCTCTTCCAGGACCAGTTGATCTTATGGAAAAGATTACTATCCCCAAGGCTGCTTCCAGTCACACCACCCATTCCACCCTTACTGGTGTTCACTATGCTTTCAGAAAAGCCAGCCAAATTGCCTTGCACCATTTCTCCTTCAACCATTTCAGCAAAAGAAGCCAGACTGGCAGAGAGTTATTGTTGAAACTGTTTAACCCAAATGAACTTCTTTAGATTGAAGGAAATTAAGGAGCGATCAGACTATCATCTTGGCTGGCATGTCTATAGTAAAGAATATCCTCCAGCAGGGAGGAGAGGCCAGCAGCTGTGGCATGCAGGGAACAGCAACTTCCTCAGCTGGCACAGCTGGAGCCAGAAGAGAACATTCGGCCATGGCTTGAGTAAGCAGATGGATTTCCAAAAGGGCTCTGCTTTCATTTACAGCAATTCAAAGAAACAGCTGGATCTCCTAGAGAGCTTTGCAATCTATAGATAGTAGTAATCCAAAATCAAATTTGGGTGCTGAGCACTTCAGAAAATATGCAACATCCTTTAGATGCACAGTCAAAAAATCAAGGCAATTTGGAAAAGGTCAATTTTGGATGCCGAATAAACACAACCCCCAAAAAATCATCACACTTCACAAACACACAGAACAGATTCTGCACGCATATTTGTCTACTAGTTTGTCATTTTACTACACTTAGTGCTGACCTACTTGAAAAATTCCACCCTTGGTCTGGAGGCCAGTCTCTTTAAAGTACCCAGACCCAAAGGCAATAATCGTTACACAACAACTTGAAACCAGCAGTCAGAGACAGAAACCAAATAAACCCACATTTAAAGTAGCAATGCCAACCAATGAAAATGATATGCCTACCATGTTCCAGATAAGAAGGCGTACCTTCCGAGGGATCAAGTCTTCGAGCTCTCCGCCCATGCTTGGAATTGTTGTGCACAAACATATTGTCCGACACTGCCAACACATGGCCATCAACATTGACTGTTGTAGACACCACGACCTGCAAGCACAAGAGCAAAAATGGAGGAACATTCCGATATACATGTATGGTTTTTAAGAAGCACGGAGTGTAATAAACTCAGTTAAATAAATAACAGCTGGGAGCTGTAGAAAATTGCATAGCTATTTCACATAATAACTGGTGCTTATGCTGTACAAATCTAACAAGAGACGCTATTGATGAGTGGGTCTTTGGCATCGAAAGCTTTTGATGCAGTTTTAAGTCAAATTGCAGAGTTTGTAGCTGCATGGCAGACAGCACACTGTTAACCATCATTTTAACAAGAGGATCTTTATTAAGTATTTTTCCCGTATGTACAAGGGCAGCTGTGTTTCACCCTAAATTATCCTTCAGTTTCCATGCTGAAGTAGATAGAGCTGTTGACATTGCAAATGAGAATCAATTCAGAATAAAAGAAAAAAAAGTGTATTTTGTGAAGATGCAATTAGAGTTGTTGCATTCCGCCCCCCCCACATCTATACTGCTCCCTGCTTGGTACAGTCACTACAGGTTGTTGGATTGCTCCAAGTTTCTCCTTAGCTCTGTCTCAGAAAGTATGCAAAAGTGTGTTTGTGTATGCATGCACGCTTGACACTGGGTACTTGATCTGGGGAACACAGCCCTTTTCAACCAGCGTTAGCATTATTTGTATTTCCGAACTTATCTCAGTGTTGACACCTGTGACTCGGTTTGAGGCGAGGGGAGGGAGGTGGCGGAGCACTGCCCTGGGAGCAGGGTCTGCTGCTTCTGCTCCCCAGGGGCAGCCCAGGGTGGGAGAGGAGTCAGTCTGAGGGGAGCAAATGGGTGAGTGTTGGGTCCAGAGTTAGGAGCCCCAGCTGCTTGGAGGTGGCCAGAGGTGGCCAACCTTAAGGCTCAACAGACACCATCCAAGAAGAAATCCCTGTTCAGGCTGAGGGTACCCGAGCTACAAACCATAGTGACAGAAATGCAGGGAGGGGGGGAGCAGGGCAAGTCCCCAGCAGAGCCATGAGCTCATCACCCTGGGTCTCCTCCCACCCCAGGTCTCCTTCCACCCCACTCCAACTTGGCAACGTCACAGCCTCCCTGGCTTTCATTCAGCCACCCCTCCCACAGCCTTTTCCCAAGAAAGTACATCATTACCAGGGTTTTACCCCGGCCAAAGATTTGGTCTTCAGCCGGCTGCTGGTTTGCCAGGAGCACGCGCTGCCTTCGAGAACTTCCACTAAAACAATAAGAAGAAATGACCTACACTTCTCCTTACATTAAACAGGGAAAGGGATTAAAAACTGAAACCCACAGAGATATGTTTATTCATGCGACCTCTTACAACCAAATATAATAATTGTCTGTTAATTGCAGTTTCAGCTCCCACCTCATGCTTCGACATGTGAAACAGCAATCAGCAGCTCCTGTTTAATCCACCTATTATGTTGACTAATTAACTTTGCTCGACAGTTTATTTCTTCCTCCATTATCAGCCCCTGTCAGCCGCAAGCACACTGCCGCAAAGGGGGACCTCAGCCCTTTTGATTGATCACCGATAGATTGACATGCAGATTAATTTAATTAGAATCACCTCACTTGAGAAATGAAAGACAATGGCAAGGAGGCTAATAGATCTGCTCTTATAATGAGGCAAGCCTCCAGAGCCATGGCAGAGGATTTCTGATTTATTTTGCTGAATTCCCCAGTTGCTCTGAAAGGCTCTTGCTTTAATTGTTCTTGGTTTTGAGAGGCTTTAGCCTCTGAAGAGGTGAAATGCTTTACAAGGATTGGCAAACATTGCTTCAACTCTCTCAGGAAGCCGCTGCCTCTCAAAGTTGGTCAAATGGGGACACTTAAAGGATCGCTTACAACAATTCAATTTCATCACTTGAATTGGATTAAAAAAAAAAAAATTAAACAAAAAAATTTTCCACCTATTTCTGACCACCTATAAAATGCTTAAAAATATAAAGTGAACCTGCTAAGATGCCTATAGTTAATCCCAAAGTTTTGTCTTTAAAAAAAAAAAAAAAGGAATACAAAAGAGGATACTTTACATCTAAAGGATCTTAAAACCATCCCTCAGAATGGCATTCCAGGCAATAGATTTTTGTGTGTGTTATAAGTGAAAGATATTAAAATACAGAATAAACTATTCAAGAGCTCTTACAGATGGAAATTTGGGGAAAAGAAAGCACCAAACACTGCAGGTAAGTTCTTCTGAAATCAAACTACAGTAAAAATAAATAAATAAATAAATAAATAAAACAAGCCCTATATATAAAATTCCAAAAGGGGTTTCAAAAGTAATTTATCCTTTGCATTCCTGAGGGATAGAATAAAGTTTATGATATTTTCAATAAAATATGATCTTATAGTAAGTGGCTCAGGGTTTGCAGTCTTATTTGTGCACTTGCAACCATTGTGAATTCTTTGCAACTGGGATTTTGAGCCAAATCCTTAGCTGGCATTGCCTGTCATAGCTCCATGAATTATACCAGCCCCTTATCTTCTTATGGCTTTGCTAAAATGCATATGAAAATTAATACTATGGCAATTAACAATAATAACTACAATGTCAAATATTTCCCCCAGTCCAAAAAACATATAGGTACATACATATTGCCCACTGAAGCTGATCAGTCCTGTGCTGAAACCCAAACTTTTGGACATTTCTAGAAATGACATTCCGGAAAACTAACAGTTCAAGAGTAATAATAGCAAGACAGGTCCCAAACCTGTGAAAGATATGTATGTAAGCAGCTGTCTCTATCTGTGCACCTTTCTAGGGAAGAACTGAAGAAATAATCCTAGCAAGGTCACTTTTATGGGAGTAAATCTACATTTAATTTTTCCCCCCTCAGGTTTCTGAAATTGTTGATGCAACAGATTTTGAATTACTTAACAGTGTCTTCCTAGCTACCTCCTGAGCAGAGAGTTTGATTTACTACAAAGAGACCACATTGGTGTGGTTCTTCAGTGTCTTTAGCAGAAGAAACTATAAAAGGAATCCCCAAGAGAAACTTTTTCCAGTGTCAGGAAATGCAGAAAAAAAAAAAAAAAAACTGGTTACTCTTATGTGTCTGTTTGAAAAAAAAAAATGATTATTCATACTGCACTTGTAAGAAACAGCAAATACTGCTTGATGCTTTAAACACAAAATCTCATTAATTCAAGAATACTGAACATACACTCCACTAACAAAATATTAAGACCCATAATTACTAACAGAGAAAAAAATACACCTTGAATATTGTGTGCCACAGCTACATACTTGGATTGCTACAGAGCACTTACATACTTACAAGTTCTACTCATATTTCTTAATCTAAAAAAATACTACACTCTCTTCATTTTGATTTTGAAATGATTTGGATATGTTCAAGTCAAAGCACATGCTAAAACTAATTTGTGGAGAAATCATAAAATTAGGGGGAGGGGAGAGCCAAAGTAGATGTGGAATGGGCACTGAGGCATCCTAAAACACAGACCATAGCAAGAGGGAAAGGCACACTACAGTTTAATAAATGATTAATGAGGTGCTGACACATTAATGTAAGCACAGGGACAACCAGGCCTGCCAAATCTCAAACCTTTCCAAATTTTGTCAACAAAACACAGTTTTAATTTGGGACAGGCAAACACGGAAAACGATTTTGAGCTTTAGCTTCAGCCCTTCATAGATTTTGAATTTAAATCCTGTATCAACACCGGGGGAGACAGGGGTATGAAAGAAACACATTGGTTTATAACTTTGTTCAATGAAGTTGGCACTATCAACTGCAATAACGTATCACAACTCTGTGAATTATTCTGCCTGCCATTAAATAGTTCAGTTGTGAATGCTCTGGAGCTTAGTTAAAAAAAATATTCTGAAACCAGAAGCCTGTAGATCAAGCTATTTATCCACGTTTAGCACTCAGCCTGTTTATTTGTTATGGTACCTCACCTAATATATCAAAATTAAGCATTGCATGACTCCTCATTTTTAACCACAGCCCATTAAGCTTTGCTAACTGATTAAGACATAGCATGTTCCTTGTGCTTTCAATTTTCTCCAGTGTATGGTGAGGGCTCTGATATTTTTGTGATGTCCCCAACGTCCAGTAGCAAAGGCAGAGAAAATCTGATTAAGATGATTTCCAGGTTTAAAGTGTGTCATTAGTGTTAAACCTGTAACTCCTACATTTGCTGCTCTTCTGAAAGCTATGCAGAAAAGGCTTGAGCAACATCTTTATTTTCACCACCACTTGGTGATCTCTTCCTATAATGTCTTGACTTCTTTATCCTAGTAACTAAAAATTTCTCTCAATTTAAAAACACACTTGAAAATGTGCCTAACTTAAAGCACATAAGTACAAGACATTCAGTAATTTTGCTCACATGCACAAGGGCAGGCCAGGTGCTTAATTACCTTGTTGAATTGGGCCACAGCTCTCACTGCTATTTTCCAGCCTTTTTTTTTTTTTTNGCGTTTCCCTTCTCTGGGGATGGAGCCTTGCATGTCCAAATTCCATTATCAGGGATTCATGAAGCATCATCTCTGTCTCTTATGCAAATTTGCAATAAGACACAAGTGGCTTCAATTCAAACATGAGTGGCAGCATCCCATGGAGGCAAACTAGCAGCCTAGGCTGAGGAAGAGGTTGTGGTAACAGCATCGAACAGCATGGCAATTTCTAAGTGACTTTCAAGGTTTTCATAATAAACGAATGTTTGGGGTTTTATACAGTGACTCAGTCTGAAAAGTTTCCTCTAAATTAAAACTTGATGTGCCAGTTTGCAAGCCATTGTGCTAAAACCAGATAACTGGGGCACCTGGGTTTCATTAATTACAATAACATTCAAAACTGTTTAGGTTGTATGAGTGAGTTAAAAAGCAAAATCTGGGCAGAATTCACCCCTGATACCACCTACTTATTATTAGTACCGCTGACTGGGGCTCTACAGCCCATCCCACCAAGATTGACAACTTATTGTGACAAAGAATGAAAAAACAGAGTGAGCATCTGCTCCAAGGGGTTTCTGGAATAAAAAGACAAGGTTGGACTAAGAAGGAAATAAGTGATATCACCAAATATTTTGTTTAATTGGGCTGATGAAACATAGAGATGAAGTAATTTTCTTGAGAACAAGTGGGGAGTCTGTAGCATAGCTGAACACTCAACTCAACTGTCTTGAGTCCTTGCATAGATAGTACTTGACTTTCCCTCTCTGACCATCTCTTTCTGCTACTAGAGACACAGCTAACACGGCCAGGGCCAGCACTGCTGCAGCACATACTTCTGCTGGCACTCAACACTGCTGATATGCAGCACCCAGTTGTCACACGCCTGGGCATCTCAGACACATAGATAAATGTATTTTCTTCCAGGCCCACAACTGCTTTTATGTTAGGCTTATCTCACTAGTATATTGTATGCAAAGTTCAGGATAAAAGTTCTTCATTCATTTCTATACATGAATGAAGACTCAGATTGAGGTCTTCTGAATCAACACATACTCGTCTCCTGCCTGTGCTTTCTTAACGTGTCTTAGATCATGCTACATTCAGACAATTCCCTGTTGCAGAAAATAAAACTATTAAGAAGGGAAATTTTCTGCAAGAACTATCCTTAGATGGTACAAGACTCATGCCCCTGGCCCTTCACTGTATCCCTCACCAAAACCACAAGCTCTGTTCTAATAGCTCCTAGTAACTTTGGGAGACAGATAACTGCCACCGTGCCAAAAGGTGGACAAGTCCCCGGGCAGCTTGACAGTCCAGCACAGACGAGGGAACAAAGTAAAGGAAGGGAAAGTCCCAAATTTTCTGTGAAATGGGTATGCTACTAATTAAAAAGTATTTGGAAATACCTTGGTCTCATCTTTTAAAGTTATGTCAAAGATCTGGTTAAAGACAGACATTTTAAATCACTGGGACTATTTGAAAGGCACAAAGTAGCTGATGACAAACCCTCTACTCACTTCACAGGGGCCTGGATTTCATTTGGTTCCTATACAACACTGTCTCAAACATCTAGGTGCACCATATTATCGAGATACTATGTATATGCTAGGTCCTTTTCACCCCAAGAAATAAAAAAACAAAGACTGGATTCTGTAGTCTAGCTATTTTATTTTAAGAGGTCTGTTGCTAAAAGGACAAGTTCAATATTAAAAGAAAGGAGAGAAAGAAAGGAGAGAAAGAAAGGAGAGAAAGAAAGGAGAGAAAGAAAGGAGAGAAAGAAAGGAAACAAAAGCAGCTATTGTAAAACAATAAGTCTGGGCACTTAACAGAACGCTGCAAGCTTCAATACCACCCTGTATTATAGTATGAGCGCTTCGCTCTGCTGAAAGTGATTAATTTCTTGAAAATGCTAAGGTCACACTAATTGACATGACCTGTGTAATTAAGCAGTCTCTGTTTACACACGAAAAGCTCAACTGCTGTGAAGCTGGGTTTGTATGACAGAATGTCTTTACAAGTCAAGAGATCAACAACCTTTCCTATGTCCTACCTACTCGCCGACACAGGCTCCTGATTGCTGTTCTGAGAGTACATGCAAAGGTATTACCATATGAAAATCAGCCTCTAGCCTGGACGAGCACAAACCCGGCAGAGTGTACATGTTGTGAAGCAAGCTCTGACAGGCCCCAGGGGTGACTGCTTGGCCTAAATCCCCATGCTGGTGAGTCCTTTTTCCACTTTCTCCTTCGCTGATAATGCCCTCTCGAATCACAGGAGAAATGTGACAGAGGGAAGAACGTGGGGTGAGAAGCCAAGGGCTCTGCCATGCTAATGTTAGCTTTTATACTGATTAATTTAATCCCTGTGGCCACATCTCCTCAATTCTGCACATCTATGCTTTGAGGGGCAAATAACACCCTTCTGCCTTCCAGTGTTCTTGCAATTAAGCAGTTCAACAAAAGACATATGTTCTACACATAACTAATATTGCCATTTACATACCATTTAGCACTTTTATTTAAGTGCCACAATGCCACAAAGAAACAAATAAAAATCCTGAGCTACTTCAGAAAGCAGCAGTCATCTTTTGGAGTCTTCTTCCTCCAGAGACCCATGTGGTCTATGGGACAAACTTCCTGTTTCTTCCTCAGCTCCCTGAGGCAAATCCCCACTGAACGACTATACCATGTTTTCTCCCTGTATCCTATTTACTCCTCCCATCAAAAAGGAAAGTCCTTAGGCTCTCTACACCATATGTTAATTCAGCTGACACTCAGGTAAAGCATCATTGGCACAGTCATGTATCCAATAACGGGCTTGGAACAACCATTTCTCAGCATTGCCACCACACCACTCTCTGTTGCCAGCACTGAGAAAGGCAAGCACAGATCATCTTCCCAAGGGATACTGCTGTTCTTAATCCCAAACATGGTCAGGGACATAGTGGTAGCATAAAAAAAAAAAAATGTCTTTGGCCATCTGAAGCTGTGTTGATACCATAGCTCCTAAGCCCCCCTACCACGTGCTGCAACAGTGGGTAAATATCAGTCCAAAACACCCCAAGAAAGATGCACCCAATGGTAGTTTTTTCCACGTGCTGACTACAGGGATGGACCATCACCACATTGATGCACATTTATGAGTCTTCAATGCTGCAGAAGAATAACTCCTGCAGTGTAAGCAGAATCATGAGCCTGATTTTGTTGCTGAATTACTCTTATACCTTCATCTGCCCCTTCCAATAAAGACAGTGCTGTCTTAGTTTGGCATGTCTACATGAAGGCAAACAATTTCCAGGTAGAATGGAGAACCTCAGAGCTGGGTTGCCTCATAACCTAAAACAACAGTGAGGTCATTTTGATTTTCCTTTTCATGCTTTCACTTCCTGTGGAGATGACTTTATCTTCAAGAGTTTTCTTGCCCAGAGCAAGAAACCCCAACTACTTCCTGCCAATTCTGCTGTGACAAGAAGTCCTCAGGCAATATTCTGTGACCTTACGTTTTTAGCATCTCTGAGTGAATTACTAGGTTAGTTTGGGTCAAAGTACTTCTGTTCCTAACAGCTACTGATTTTTAAAGGAAACATGTCCTACTGACCTGAAATCGACGCATGTCTCGAGGGTTTCCTGCATTTTTTAGGCAATTTTGGTTACATTTGAGAAAAAATTTCAAGAAGAACCTGTAGAGAAAGAGAAATGGACATTAACATCTCATAAATAGTGCACAGTAGTACCATGTAACATCTGCACATTTGGACCAACAAAGCCTTTTTTACATTAGTAATCCCAGCTCAGACAAATTCATCCTACTGACTGGCCATTTAGTGAGCAGAGCCCCAGTCTAGCAAAACATGTAAGCGCGTCCTAAGCTGTAAGCATGAATTTAATAGATCTGTTGTGTCAGAGCCATTAAAGTTTGCAGAGCTGGTCTCTCCGTCATGCTAAGTGGCCAAGATGACTAAGGTGCCATCCACAGCAGCAGGGAAGTACAAGACATATGTTTTGGTCCAGCAAAAAGAGGACAGAAAAATGCCAGCCAAGAAAATTCCCTTATGTACAAATGGGGTTTTGTTTCTCAAGTTTGCTTTAGTGTGCAAATTTCGATTTAATACAAAAATAAGAAAACTATTCCATACAATCAAAATCTTCCTTCCACAATTAAACACCCATGCTCAAACAGTTGTTAGTGAAAGACCAAAACCCTGAGAGAAAGAGGGGGTAGTCTTGGTTAAAAGACTGACTTCATGGAAAAATGAAATATTTTCAGTGCTGTCTATTTCCTGACCATACACAGTTCACTGAAGTAGCTATATGACCCTGACACACATCTCTTAGAAAAGACATTGCATTTTACAAAGCCAAAGGAAAAAAGCAAACATTTCACAGAAAATATTTCCTTCGGTGTTATGCATCAGTGGACTGTAAACTCATAAAGACAAGTCAATGAATAATAGTGGGTTTCAGATTCCAGGCTTCCTCCTTGAGAGCCAAAGTTTATCAACCTTTTGTCCAAAATAAACTACAGACTAAGGCCTACTAAACCTCAGCTGTGCAAAATTTAATCCTACAGCAAGTTTAAAACCTAGCGCAACCAGACAGAGCAGCATTACATTTGCAATAACCATCAGCTGACTAAGCAGAAGCTAATCTGACCTGTCTCCATATACAAAAAGCAAGGCGGGGAAATGTTTGATCCTGTTTTACTTGAAATTAGAAAGTTAACTTTTGCAATCATCCATCTTTTAACACCCAAACTGAATGCTAAGTCAGCAAAATTTGCACACACTGCCACCAAGAAAGGCAAAACTGGAGGGTAAACAGCTTCAGAAAATCCCTTTTTGATGAGCAGCATTCTTTGCCTCTCTCAAGTTGGGATGCTGCCCCTCAAAGAGGCAAGTTTGGGTGCTTGTTCCTCCATGCCAAGAAAAGCATACCAGGCAAAGTGCTGCAAGGACAAATTCAAACTCCAAGGGACTGTTTTCATTAAAGAAAAGTAAGGTAATGAGGAGGATTATAAATTGTGATGCCCAGGATTATCAAGGACTGGATCTCCTGACCCACAAAGTCCCTTCTGATCCTGTGCTCATAACTAAGAGCACGCAATCAGCAATCAATATAAAACAAACAGCCTCCATGCTTGAATAGGGCTTTGGAGACGCTGCATTTGTTTACACCAAAACAAAGAGTGGTGTAAGCTGCTACTTTTTCTCATCAAGCAGGTTCTGATATTCAATAACTGAAAGTTGGTGCTATTTGTTGTACGTGTGCGTGTCTTTTTAAGCCTCTAATGGCCAGCTGTGACAGCCTGACTCAGATTGTGTAGAAGAAGCTGTCAGCACAAATCTTGGCATCTCGAATCGAGACAACTGCTTGCCACCAGGCGAAGGTTTGTACTCGTGCCAGAATGGATTTTGAGAGACAAGCAAATAGGGCATTAATTCCGGCAAAGAAAAACGAAAAGTGGGGAGAGTTCAGGATCTTACACTTCAGATGATGGCTTTCCTGTCAACAGCTCATCATTTAGCTTGTGAGCTATGAAGGGCACGGACATCAGATCCCTCTTGCCCTAAGCTGGCCCTGTCATGTAAAATGCTGGCAGGATCCAGAGACCACCCCTCCATGCAAGATTGCTTGCTGAAATAAAAAGCCCGGCCATCTGTTGGGAGGCAAAGACATCGCTGTCAGCTGGTGCCTGCAGCCTCAAACAGGCCCTTATGTGGCAAAGCCTCAGTACCACTCACTCTTTGGGGAGAAGCCTGCGCTTACCCAGGCTTTGTCGGGGGACTGCTCACAGATCTGCTGAGCACCGAGCTCAGCAGCTGCCTGCTGGGTCTGCCACAGCCCCAAAGCCACACCATGGCCCCGAGCGGAGCCGGAATGTGGGAGAATTAAAAATATCAGCACTGAAAGGTAGCATCAGCCATTCAAAGGTGGGAAAAGCCTTCCCAGCCTGGCACCACGCAGCACGTGCAAGCTGTGCAGCTGGCAGCTCCACACAAGGGTCCCAGAAGAGGTGGAAAGCTCTTCATGAAGCACTCTGGAGAAACGCTATGCATTCCAGCTCAAAGGCTGGGAGAATCACTATGAAATGCTAGAGCTGGGTTTTGGGGTTTGCAGCCTCTGACCCACAGTTTGGAAGTCTAACTCCATTTCCACTGCACTAGCTCCCTCAAATCCTGCAGAAGTTTCACCAAAAATAAGCTGTAGAAGAAATTAAACTCATCTATTTAAATCGACCAAAAAACTCAGGCAAGCAACCAAACAAAAATTCCTTTGAATTAAATCAACTCAAAAAAAAAAAAAAAATTAAAATAAATATATATTTTCAGAGGAACTTTCAAGACACCATGCTTACACAGCCAAATTTGTTCACTGCATTTTAAGCACAAATTCACCAGTTTATAGAACGTGCCCTGCCAAGTGCCGTATTTTTATTCCACTGAAAGACAAAACAAAGCATAAGCATCACTTTGTTTGGGAGGAATGCACCAGAGCTGGAGCCCCCCAGCTCCACGGAAACATCCCATGCTTGCCCAAGCAAGAAGTGAGTGGCTCCCGAGCTGGCACGGGGTGCGCCGACTGACGGCATCCCTGCTCCGGCAGACAGGCGGACACATACGGATTAAGAAAAGGGCAGAGCTGCAGTGTTTGATTCATGGGGTTCACCCCAGTCCCTCGGTTCCTGCTTGAAACCGCTTGCCCAGGTGCCTTCTTCGCCTCAAGTCCAGTCCTGCCAGCCTTGCTCATTAGCAACACTTCACTCTGCAAATATTTCAGATTTAGATTGACAGGACTGGTCCAGGAGAAGTGCCAGCAGAGCTGAGCCCTTTGTAAGCATAAACTTCCATCCCTGTTTGTTTGCATCTAACTTCTTCACAGTGGGTTATTTTTTTTCAGTTTTAACTTTCTCCCTGCTTGGCAGGGCTGTGTAGCATTAATACTAACCACAGAGGATATATAGCATTAATACTAACCACTGGGGTCTGAAATTCATTCCCAAGATGAAAAAAATGTGCAAAACAGAGGAGTGTCAATAAAATCTTCAACTTTAACTCTCTCTCCAAACTTATGTGACTGCTAAACACCAGCTTTTCCGCCACACAAGACTCAGTCATCAATTATACTTACTGCTACCATTAAATGTTTCTTTTTGCATGAATCAAACAGAACATATTTCCCAACTCCCTTCCTGACTACTAACATCCCTGGCATGAAGAGCACTGGTGCATATGGAGCAGAGAAACACAAGCCAACTCCACCCAAGTCAGCTCAGGTCCAGAAACATGCAAACTTTTACAAAGGACCTGGAATTACTGACTTACATTGCTATTAAACCAAAGGACTCTGTGCTTCACCCCTTATCCCATATGGACATGGTTGGGCAGTATGGGACTGCAGTCTGGGGGAAAACTAGTTAATTTTAGGTTTTATTTAGCAGTGATAAGATGCAGCTCAGTGCCAGCTGCAAAAACTACTCAAGCAGCGAAATCTCTGAGCAGGTAACCCATGCCATGGTATTGTACCACTACAGATCTCTAAGAAACTGCAAGGACCAACGTAGAGCCATAACCTTCAGTTAAATACAAAACTCCAGTCTGAATCAGACAAAAAAAAAAAAACTTTAACTCAAACCTCTGTCTTCTGCATGCCAGCTGGAAGCTCTAACAAATGGGTTAGTAGCTCTTCTGGAAGAGCTCTCTCCTTTTCTTACAACCTGATAGAAAATTCCCCTTTGGAGACAAAGATTTTTTCTAACAGAACTACTGCACTCCCAGAAAGGTTTTGGTGTCAGCAGGACTCT
Source organism: Anseranas semipalmata (assembly GCA_013399115.1). Lineage (NCBI taxonomy): Eukaryota > Metazoa > Chordata > Aves > Anseriformes > Anseranatidae > Anseranas > Anseranas semipalmata. Next base: position 2,322,437 of record VXAA01007081.1, read on the forward strand.
GCTCTCACCATTGCCCTCTACTCCCTGCTAGTGAGGGGCTCTTTCCCCAGCCCAGTCTGAGCTCTCTGGTTGCCCCCACTGCCTTCCCACACTGCTTCTTCTTCTAACTCATGCCACCCACTCCCCGCCACTGTGGGCTCCTTCCTGACACCCATCCTCTGATTCCCCTCCTTCGGCCAAAGGAGCCAGTGAGCACACTATGAGCTGGAGGTCACTCCACTTGTATGAAATACTCCCTGCTATTCATCACTGGCCACCTTGTCCATCACACTGCAAACCCTCTGGTTTGTGCAATATCCACCCCAGCAGCATCCCACTCTTTGCCACTGCTAACTACCACAGCGATTCAAATTAAGTAAATAACAGCAGAAATCAAAATACTTGCAATAAGGATGTAAAAGGATTTTGCTTTCTTACTTTTCTTGCCACTACAAATTAATACCCATGTTTATTAAAAACAAAGAGTTAAATTAAAGAAAGCAAGCCCTGACACGATCTAGGTTGGTTCTTCTGTCACTCCCGCAAAGGAAATTTAAAGGAACTCAAACACGAAGGCTTAGCAGTAGGGTTTTCTTGCCTTGCCACAATAAATATGTGTAAGGAAGGAGAAAAAAAAACAGTTGGAAAAGGAAGACCTGCTGCATTCCTGATGCTGAAGAAAAGCTTGTTTGTTCCCAATACATTGGAGAAGTTGTTCAGGAACAGTTCATCCATGTGAAAATATGACAGCTGTCGGGCTGCCAAGGTCAGCCAGAGCAGTGGCTATCCAGAAAGTGAGCACCAGTTATACAACTTAAACCTGTCCAGGGCAAGCAAAACTGACAAAATCCACCTTTTCTGTGGTGTAAATGCATTTGATCGAAGAGGGCAAATTTAGACTCCTGGGTGAAACACAGAAGTATATGTGGGTTTGCAAAATTAGTAAATACAAAATACATGGGTCGGTGCAATAATTAGCAACTGTCCACCAGATTAAAGGATTGCGTGCCCATTCTGTACGACATACCAACTCAGCAGAGTACTAAATATGTGCATAAATTTAAATACAGAAGCAGTCCTGTTGGAGACAAAGGTACTACTCACATACTACAGTACCTTGCAGAACCAGCTCTGCTGTCAGCCTTTGGATGTCCGCCCAGCAGAGAGGATGCTGGGGATGTGGCACTACAAATACAGATTTCTCAAACAGTATCTGATGGATATTTTATTTCTGATGAAAACTTGGCATATGAAGATGTATGAAGAAGCCAATAGAGGGGTGAATCCACAGGTCACCAAGAGGCAGCAAGCACACATGCTTCAGCTGCTTCATTTGCTTCTTCAGGGTTTTCTACGCACTTTTCACACATACCTTCTCAATCGGCAACTTCTATCGCATATACTGGTAACTAAATTTAGTTAGCAATTTGCCACTAAAATCAAAATATGGAGAAAATGCATTTTTCGTGCAACTTTAGTTTGAAAATAATCAAAATGCAGAAACGTCCTTTTAGAAATTTCAGAAGGACTAAGTACATTTCTTCCCTTTACAACACGACTTTTCTAATCAAAACTATCTTAAGATGGAAAATTCTCAACTTTTTAAAAATTAAAATAAAATAAGGCTTTTTTTTCCCTTGAACTATAATATACTGACTTTTCCAACATTTCTAAACTTTACTTAAAGGGAGCATTTTTTTTATTCCATTTTGCCACAGAAAAATTGTCAAAATAATGGAATTTCCTGCACTATACAAAATCTGAGCCCAGCCCAGCTCTACTGATAATTGCAGAAAAAGGTAGGGGAAAAAAATCTTGTTATTTATAGTATGCAAATTCACATTTATTAACTAGTCTATTGTTGCACAGCTTTTGTTGTGTGATTTTTTTTTTGTTTTGTTTTGTTTGGTTGGTTGGTTTTTTGTTTTTTGTTTTTTTTTACTTCACAGGCCTTTTCATGTACAGCTAACTGGTCATGTCAGGTACCCTATTCACAAAAGAAAAATTGAGCCTTACACTGATATTTACCAGCATGAGGCTGTGCATGGAAATCAAATATAGGCATGGGGAAAACCTCCTATTACCCACATGTTCACAGCTGGATTTTACTTGGCTCTTTAGTCAATAAACATCAGTAGCTACCTTTGTGGCATTTTTACAACAGGAAATTTATTCTGCAGAAGAGAAATTAAACACCAGATACAGTCATCTAACTCTCTTCTAAACATAACCTTCTTGAGTTGTCAAACATCCTAATTAAGAAGAAGAAAAAAAAAATAATCCCAAACCTGCTCTCACTGGATTCAGTGTTCTCAGTGACTTAAAACTGAAGCTGAATCATACCTGTATTTTGTATTTATAGGATGCTAAACAATTCACTAGGAGGGGAAAAAAAAAAAAAAAAAAGCCAAAACCAAAAGCCTGGAAAATTATTTATTTTACTAGAAAATATATATCTCCCTCTTGAACTGCAGAAAAGGTCCAAGAAAGGCAACGTGACAGAGAGAATAAGCCTCAAGCAGTCAGAGTCTATTGACTGAGATTCTTCAGGCAATGCCATAATAATAGAAACAGAATAGTCTACATTATTTTTGTGAACTTGCTCTGACTCCTGGAGCTAGCATAGCTGGGGTTTGCTGTTATCAATATAGTAAATATTCAGTTCAGTACAGCAAATAAGTGAAGAGGCACCCACATAATCACCAAATCAGAAGGTAGGAATGCCCAAAACAGCCTTAAATTACTCATTGCTCACTTTACCAAGTGTTTCCAGTCGTTTTTCCTTAGGTCTGCATGTTCTGCACAGTGAAGCACAGCATATCAATTTTTCATCTCGCATCTTTTGGATCTAGCTCTTTGATACTGTTATAATGAATCAGAGAAATTTAGAGTACTTTGGGAAAGTGTGTTTGGCATTTTTGCCCATGAGTGAGTTAAAATCCCAGTGAGACTGTTTTGGTTTCTTCTCCCAGATTTTTAATAAGAAAAGAAAGAGATAACACCACCAAAAAATATCATCACAAAACAGAATTAAAAATAGTCCAGAGGCAGGTTTGAGTGCTCAGTTTCTGTAATTTAATTTTGCCCCCAGATCTGACTTTTTAATATTTTTTTCTTTAAGTAGTGAAAATCTGAATTTTCTTATATCTCCTTACCTGCACTCAGCTCCATTATCTACAATTTTTATTAAATTTCAACTGCACCCACCCTCCTATCATAAAAAAAAGTTGAAAGGAGTTTATGTCACCTGTGTACAGAGCATCCACAGTGTATTTGGTTTATGATAGCTAGATGCAAGCTAACCGAATGTACACCCACCCACCACATTATACTATAGCACTGCAAGGTAAGCAGCAGAGCCACGCGCCCATGCCCCACGCAGAGCTGCAGTTGTTTGCTTCCATGGCACAGAAGCCTCCTGAGCTCTGCCTTTCTTTGCATGCTTCAAATCACTGCCCGTTCTTTACAAGCTGATGGGCCATGCTGTAGCTGAAATTGTGACAGACTTCCCAGCATCAGAGCACTTCATCACCAAGTGAGTACAGTCGCATAAATAAGAGTAAATTCTGTTGATTATTTACTAAAAGAACCAATATTTGATCATTTTGTTTCAGCTTAACTACTTTTCCTTTATTCTTTCCCCATTTCACCCCTCAAATACTAGGCTATAAAATTGGGTTAACTATTTCTAATTTTTACTAAAGATGCTAGACTCCAGTCACTGGAAAAAATATAAAACTGCTCTGTGGTCTGTCATAGTTCACACAATGCCATTGAATTAGCAGCCCTCCCAGAGTCATACTTTTGCTAAAAGAACCTCTGTTCAGTGTAAGCGATGACAGATAACAGCATTACTGTTATTGTAACCTGATATCAGTATTTGGTCGCCTGCTACCTCAAGGTAAACTACTGTAACTTTAGCGTGGTTACCGAAAAGCATCAGCAGTATCAAAGTCATGGTATGCTGGAGAGCTGTGTTAATCCAGCCAGCTGAAGCTGTTTCTCTCTTAGCAGATGTGGGACCCTAAAGCTTGTCACCTGGAGCTGGGGGTGCTGATGACATATTTCTTTCATCAGCTTACTGAGAAAGTTATAAAGATTCACATTGTAAATATTTCATGTGTGGGAAACAGCCACTTCCTTTCTTTTGCCCACCTTTCCCTGGGTCAGACACGAGTGCTCTACAGCATATAAAGAGCTTGCATATAAAATTGTGTGCAACCTGCCTGCACATACAATAATTAATGATTCCTCAAATAACCTGACACCACTAATATCCTTAAATAACACTGACGCAACAGCGTGATCATCTGAACCTGCAAAACCCAGAGGGATAAGCTATTTAAAGGGCACATGTGAGCAGCATACCTGCTGGCCAGAGCCTAAGCCTCGCAAGCACAGAGAAAAGTTTCTGTACAAAGAGTTGTGGAGTGTTACTCACAACCCCTCTGAGCAGATGTATCCTGGAATGGTAAGGTTGGGTGTAGACGTTGCTGTAATGGTATTCCTTCCCTCAACCTGGCTCAAAACCTGCTCTGGTTTTGTTTTCAAGAATTTTTTTTCTTTTAAAGTGGAAAATGCATAATGCCAAATAAATAAATACATAAATAAATAAATAGGAGGTCTGGTCAGACTGACATGGAAATAATATTTGACCAGATTTATGCACAGGACTGACGGCCTGAAAAGAGAGAAAGGATGAAGAAAGATGCCATTTAGATCTCTTATTTACAACAACCCACAGTGCACACCAATAATGAATCAGAAGTGCATAAGAAATGAAGAAAGCGATTATTGAATTCACTCATGTCTCACAATCGTTAACAATACATAATTCCAAGGAGTCTCCAGCCCCAGGGCAATGTAACAGAAATCTAGTGCACACGCTGAAGTGTGCCCACGACATGCTGACTCTGTGCAAGCCTAGGGGCTCTCCACTTCAGCTGTTCCACTGCCTCAGGACCATTGCCAGTGAGAGAGACATGTGCAGGACCATGGCAATAGCTGCTGGGGTGACACCCCAGTCAGCTTTTGCGTCACCAAATCCTCAGCAGAACTGTAGCAGCGATGGCCAACTTAGAAATGAGACTGTAAATCTCCCGTTCACACAGTCCTGCTATGAAGATGGGTGCAACTTACCTCACCCGCCCCAGCTGGGTAATTACATAGAACTTGGAGAGTGTCAATATTCTGAAGGATTGATTGCAACCCCTCGACAGACAATTTATGTTTCAAAAAGCAAATGAAGAATAAGTTTCAAATAAAGTAACAGCAGGGAAGGATTTTATGTAGGGGAGAAAAAAAAAACAATAATGTTATCAAGTAACTATTATAACTAGTTACTAGTATTATAACTTTCAGTAACTTAAAAACAATAACTAAACTGGGATCCTGGTCAGGATCTGTAGGAAAGCACAATCTGAAAGAGATTCTGCTGTGAGGTGCGATTTTTTTTTTTTTTTTTTCTGCAATAATCCAATAATCTTTTTGTTTCTTTGTTTCTCTTGCAAAAGAAAACTAGTTAAAAGGAGTATTGAAAGAAACCAGTGAGGGCGAGTCTAGAATTAGGTGTCCAGTAAATAATGCAAAGGTATGTATATGTACCTTTTCTTTATACAAGAAAAGATCAAGCATAAAAATGCTGTAGAACAAAGTCAAACACTGCCCTGAGCTCTTGCCCACGAGCTGGACATTCCACTCAGGGTTTCCATTGTTTCCTGATATTTAAGAGAATAAAGCTCTTGCTTCCTTTGCAGCGGGGAGCTCTGGCAATGAGGACGGGATCCGGAGTATTGTTGCTATTTTGAGTGCTGGAAGGAAGCAAAATGCTGTTTTGTGGAAAGGCGGAGGCACTTTGTTTGAGCCGTGCATGCGGTGGTTCAACAAGAGAAGATATTGCAGGGTGTTTGAAGGGGATGCTGAACTGGCTCTAGGTATAAAATTCTGCAGAAATTCTCTGTGTATGTGCAAGCAACCCAGACACTGTAAAACGTATTGTAAGTCATGACACAAGGGGAAGACTGAAAGAAAAAGGGGAAAAGAGAAAATTTGTGATGTAACAGTGAAGAAGATCACACTAGATGTAATAGTGGAGATGTAATCAATAAATATCACGTGTGCACTACCTTTAACATGACATTGGAAGAGCTTAATTAATCTTAGAAATAGTGACCTCTGCAGCAGATGTGTAGAATCAAAACATACCTGCTTATATCAAAATTTTTGGATGAAATACAGCAGAGCTATTCCTAAAGCAATGGGCCTTGAACCTATGGGAAAAATACTTTTGCTAATGGCCTCTTCTATGTCACAGAGACATGAAACGGCATTATAGCCTGTAGCTAAGCTACAAAATTGTCCTTTGCACCCATCCAGAAAGGTGATGCAGGTGACAAGAATATTTTTGTCTGCCCTTGAAGCCAACCACCCTGTGAGGGTACCCAAGTTGAAGAAGAAGACCAAATGTCCTAAACTGGAGTAGAATTCAGATCAGAATGCTGGTGACAAGTTATAGGTGGGGTGAGGCAAGGACATAAGTTGGTTATAATAAAATATATTATGCTCATGGCGCTGTGTACTTGTTTAATTGGAATGTTGAGAAACAGCATATTCAGCACAGAGTTCAAGTGACCCAAGACAATCTAAGGACAGAGGGCACAGCATCAGATACCCTTACACAAGGGAGCAGAGAACAATGTGCCTTGTTATCTTTGGGAAAGAAGGTGACCTCTGTTAGCAGCAACAGGCATCTTCCATGGGCGTTAAAACATCGTCAAGAGTTGGGCTCTCTCCTGTATTTCTGCCTGTGTCACCAGGATGCCTTTCTGCGTGAAAGCAGGGATTATAGCCATGATCAATAGCATTCATATCCACAAAACAAAGTGCATGAGGGTTTATAAATTCCTACATAAATTCTGAGTAGTTATTATTTTTCTGTATCACCATAGAGCAATGAGTACAGCATCAGCAACAGGAAAAAGTGCATTTACAACAAACAACTAAGTAACTTTGCCAGACTATCAGGGCAGAAGGGTTGGAGTTCTTGTTCATCTACATCATACCAACAAAAGCCACAATTAATTCCAATAACTAGGAAGTGCTTGCAACTTAACTTTTCACTCTCTCTTTTTAATATTCTGCTATTCTTCTGAGAACAATTGTGCTGGCAACTGGCAAAGAGTAAAGAGGACGAGCAAAAACTCACAGCTGGCCCCCCCACTAGCACCTCCCTGGAAAAAAATATTTCCTCACTAATTGAAACATACCTAACATCTCACCCAAAATCTTTCTAACTACACAATAGCTTAAACCATCAAGAATGCTACATGAGTACAGAATATTGATCTTTTTTTTGTGTGCTCAATTCTGCAGCTCTCACAAAGTTCCACTACAGAGTTATCTATTAAGACCTAATTGCATAATAATTGGCTTAGATGTTGAAACATATTATTCTTTCTATAATACATACATATCACTAATGGAAAGGCTAAAATCCTTTAGGATGACTGGCAAAACAATGTGAATCTAGAGGACAAGATCAGGGGCTGATCTCAGAGATATAAATAGAAATCTAAAGAAAACATGAATTTTCATCTTTTCTGGTGAGTTGCCACTCCAGGCCCTGAGCTAACTAATACAGGAAATAAAAACGCAGCTGTAAGCGCAAAGGCTTGATGAATCTCATTTGCTAAGCATAAAATATCAGGTTTTAAATCCCTACTCAATCTCCAAGTAAAAATTAAGAGGGAGTTTGAAGAAATACTTTGCAGTGCCAATGACACGTAGCTAACGTGTAAAACTACTCTGGCATCACCTTGTCAACAATAACCACCAACCACCAGACAACCTTGACAAAATACCCCAGGCTTGATTCAAAATGAGAAGGAAAATACAGTTAAATGTACATTATGTAAACAAGCTGTATGCAACTTTGGTGTTTATTAAATGAAATAACATTTCTCCAAGTCCAGAAGTATGAAACATTCAGATTAAAACTGAACGACAAAGTTTCTACCCTCAGTTTTCTTGGACTGAGCAGAATTACTACAACAAGTACAAACAGATTGCGCTGTTCCTGCCTCTGCAGTGAAGCTTTTCTGCTGCCTCGGAGCTGCAGCAGTACTTATCTACAGCTGGTTTTAGCCTTGGCACATTCTGAGTCCTTCACCAACATTTTACAGAATAAGTTCATGGATATAAATAGGCAGATTTGGCTCACTGTATTTAGGAGAGCATGAAGATCCCTTCATCTGAAAGATTCCTGATGCTCAGTACAAGCAGCTAGCAGGAACTACCAAGGACACCGAGGAGAAAACTTTTATCCTTGTAGAAAGTGTCTTGGGACTTGTTATGACTACAGGTGGTCAGACACTCGACTTTGTGTCTCTCCTGAAAGACAGCACCTCCACCAACACTGTACTCTCTAGTGTGACACCTCTTCTGTAGCATCTAAAAGGGAAGCGTACCTCCTACTGAGTCACCAAACACTGCTTCCCACAGTAGCTAGGCTTTTTCTTAGAGGACTCTTCTTTTTAAATAAAACTTGTCAGACTGATGATGCAGTGCCAAAACTCCATGTGGTTTTGCTTTTCTATATTCTGAAGGTTGCTTTTAAAAAATGGGTTTCATTACACAACTGTTTACAGCCAAGTGGTATGTCAAAAGTTTCAAACTGATATAATTTTTTTTTGCAACTGGCCATAGCCTTCTTGATCTCCATCCAGTCATTTAGAAAGCATATTTCTAGTGTTCACCTAGACATCTCTTTAAAAGCAACAGACGGATACGGCCTGCACTCCGTGACAACAGTTCTAGGTTATTTCCTTTCCACTTCTAAAGATCACAAAATAATGACATGAAACTTTTTTTTTTTCCCTTTAATGAAAGGAAGCTTTGTATCAAATCATAGGCAACAATGCATTTGGGATATGTAAACCAAGAAGGAAAGTGGAGCTGGCAGAGCACCCACTGAAATGTCTTGCCTTCATCCCAGGAAAGATTATGCTTTTCAGATGTTCAGGCAGAAAATTTTCTGGAATTTTAAATATGTTAACAGTTCAAAGTACTTATGACTCCAAGCCAAAACCCCAAATTAGAATGTTCCTAAGCTCTGGGCAACATTCAGTCTGCATCCTAATTCAGTGGCTGGACACTTCTTTGCACAAGACTGAAATACAAATTCAGATGGAAACAGCCACACCTTTTGTGAAGTTCTAATCTGAAGTTGCCACCTGACCAGAAATAACCAGTTCAGACCCCATACTGGAGACCTGACCTCAGGACGAAGAAGTCTCGAGAATGAAATGGAAGCATCTTCCTTAAGCGTGTGAGAGGCATTTCAAACTATGTCCACCCGGTACTTCCTAAAGGACATAGGCAAATGGCACCCCTTAGGCTGCATAAATCTCTGCAGAAGGAAGGCATAATTTTTCTCCCATCACAAACCTTCCAGTCTAATATTTGACAGCCTAGATCAGGTGCTGTCCAAACATTTATTAAAACATTTTAAATGATGAATATATCCAATTATTACTATTAATGCAGCTAATACTGACTAATGAGGGGGAAACATACTAGCTTGTGTCCCACAATTCATTACCCCTGCCTTGTCAACAATTCAAAGCCCAAAACCTAATCATCCATACCGGGCCCTGTTATATTTCACACGTCACATTTAATAAGTCACTCAGTGCCTATAAATTAATGTAACATGTCGGCGTTTATGAGTGTGGCTTTGTCGCTGTTAACAAATGATGTGCTGGCCTGGTCTGCTGCAGCTCGGCAGTGACGAATGATGGAGGATGATTTCTCTCCAAACTATAAACTACACACTGGGGACCTCAGCAACGCGTAGCTACATGTGTGACACGCGTGCTCTCACATGTACACACCCAGGGTGTATGGAAGCGGTATATAATGCAAAGAATGTGCGCCTGTATATGTTTTTATGGGCACATTTCATACATTTTGGTGCAGACTTATTTAACCTGGTCATTCTATTTTATTGATATATCTCATACCTCTTCATACATGCATATATAGGCACACTAGATAACATATAGCAACATAGGAATGTATATATGACTCTTCAGCAAGTTTAACAAAAATATGTGTACTACCTGTATCATGTTACAATTTCACCTGCATTACTATAAGCCAACTAAGTTTATAGAACAATACTATGTACAGGCGGGGCTGAGCTGGATTTACAATTACTCTGAACACCTGTAATATTTCCATGCTTAGTGCTTTCATAGCCAGCCCCAGCCTGAAACAGAAATTAAACACTACAGACTTGTATTGAAAAACATGATGCTGAACTGCAGATGACTGGCACAGCACCCACAGGTTTTGTTGTATTTTTTTTCCGAGCAAAATTGATTTTTTTTTTAAGTTGTGAATTATTAATACCAATAAGACCTTAAAGACATACAACTCATGAAGAAAAACTATACTTGTGATGTACCTGTAATTTTTAACATGCTTCTTCCTATTCTCCTGCAAGAAATGTAAGCACTGGAAAGTGACAGGGAAAATGTTGGCTTCTTTTTGGTTACTTTGGTTACAGCTGTGGCAGGTTCAGGACTGATGAAAGACATCTGGATCTACATACGGCTGCGTTAAGTACTATATGCAGTAATAAAACTGCATGTTGCAAATGTACACTGTGGCCAGGAGGGAAGTTGTCACTGAAGTAGCTTTTATAGAGCTCAACTTGTTTGTCAGTAGTGGAGGAAGAAGACAGATAAGGAAAGGACAACTGAGAGATGAGCTCTTAGCCCCTAGGAAAGCTGAATTTTAGCAAATCACAGACCAGGACCCCTGTTTTGGTTTTGTAACAAAGCTGATTGTAACGCCTGTTTCACCCTTCTGTTCTCTTTTACATCAATGATGCATCCCGTGTTACAGCAACAGATTCCCTATGAAACTAAAGACATTCAAATACATGCAATAATTTGAAAAGTTTAGCTGAGATGTGAATGCATCAGTGCTGAGCCCACAGGCAGTCTGGGAGCAATAGATCTGACTGTGAGTTTTCTGGGTACTTTTTTGCCTGTATTGGGAAACGACAGTCTGTAAAACAGAAACTTTTGTGGGAAAGAGTCGTGTCTGAGGGTCTGCCAGTATGAAAAAAATGTTCAGAAAAAAAACTCCAGTGTGTCAAAGCATCTTCTTCAGATAGTTTATAAATGAAAAGTATTCCCTCCTGATAAAATACAAGACTTGCTTGCAAATTTTAATTGAAGTTTTTAAAAAAAAATTAGAAGTACATTTAAAAGTTGAAGTGAAAATGACTGAATTGAAGCATTTTCATTCATGAATTTCCCTATTTTCTTGGACCATTGACCTACAAATAGCTCAGTGATTTTCATTTTTATATTTTTATTTTAAACTTGGTTTCAAACCTGAAAGCACTTGAAAGACCTCTGGCCCTGGTAAAAGGTTTCCTGCACATGTGTAGCAAAAACATTTGTGACACACAGGGGCTAAGCCCACTGAAGCTGAATCCTTCACAGAGAGAGCATCAGTCTTCCAGCAACACTGTGACTTGGGAATCCCTGCACAGATGCATTGCACTGAATTTGGAACAAATCACAGGTACTGAGATTTAAATTCACCTCTTAGGGACAAATAGCAAAGAGCAAACTGAGCGGTGCTGACACCAAGAGCTCCTCTGCCAGCTGGATTTGGGAGGCTTTGCCAAGCTTTCCGCCCAGGCAGGGCAGACAGAGATGGGCTTCTCTGGAGGCCAGTTCTGGGCAGGAGCCCAACCCAAGTGCTCCGAATTGTCTTTGGAAAAAGTTTGTCTTTCCATAGCCTCCGTGGAGCATGGCCAGCTTCCTGATTTGGGCTTTTCCACTGTGCTCCAGGGCTAAGTTGTGCAAATACCCCCTTGAATACTTTCTTACAGAATGGGAAATTTTAACCTCTCTATAAACACTGTCTCCAAAAGTTATATACTTAAGCAGTGTTCAAAACACTTCAGGTTTCAGCCACTGACAAAGGTTTGTTCTTTGCTTAGCGTCAGCAACTGTGACTCAGTGCTTCCATGTCCTATTGAAGCAGCAATACTGAACAGTGGTGCAACAAAAAGCCATACTTATTTTCCAGAATCACTCCATCCTGGAAGGGCCATCCAATGGTTAAAGTACTAGACCAGAACACAGAAGACCTAGATTCGTATCTCTGCTTGGCATACATTGTAAGCTGCCAAGTCACTTTTAGGCTGCTAAAGATGTAATTAAGCCCTCTTGAAAGTCCTACTGTACATTTTACTGCATCTTTAGAAGTCAAAACACCTTTAAAAATCTAGGTTTAAATCTCTCTGTCTTCTTTTCCCATCTTTAACATAGGGATCATGACATTTCCTTATCACACAGGGACTGTAAAGATAGATAAAGACAAAGACACTTTCTAAAAGGTGTCACACATATCTAAGGTTGTCTCATGTATTGTTGGCATAAAAAAAATCTCAGATATTTTTTAAAGACTTCTGATATATAAAGAGGGAAACGATTTAGGCTTTCATAGACTTTTTTTAATGTCTCTAAGAAAATTATTCAGTGCAGGCAGTATCGGTGAAAGAAGCACACTTACCAATCTGTTTTTCTAGGTCGTGTACAGGGTTTTTTTTTGGTACTTCACATCTCTAGACTAATAGATATGGTAAAATTTTGTTCAAAGGCTTGAGAATCGCTGCTCCTTCACTCTACGTAATTGGGCAATACCTAGTGCTGAAGGAAACCGTTTTGGAGTACAGTCTGAGGTCAGGCACGGCGCAGCAGCGTGCGGTGCCTAACAGCAAAGGCTAGTTGACCAATTAAAGCTAAGTGATGCCTCGGTGTCCCAGCAGCCTGCCATTTGCACAACGTGAAAGGTAATAAAGACCCTGAAAACCCAGGGCCACATACCTACCAACCAATACAGAGCCCTCCAACCAGAGCAAATGAGGGGAGGAAGGGAAGAAACAAGATCCCCAAGATATTAGATATTTTAATAGTTTCACTAAAGAAAATTTATTTGGTAATTGGCTGTTGAACTGTGCATTATTTTCCCTAAAAGCAATCTTGTAATTCCAGCACCTAACTCAGAAATTGTACGGCACAAACCCTGCTTTCAAGAAACTCCGTGATAACAAACACCTAGGCAAGCAGAAGTTGAGACCATTGTTCCTGACTGAAAACAAATCGTCTGAGCGGCTCTGCTGTACGGCACACCCCCATTACTTTTTCTAATCCCATCCTCCTCCACGTCCTGTCATTCATTTATCATCGCTAGTCCTTTCAGTCATAAATTCTGTGTGGCAATACTATATTATTTGTACAGAAATCTGACCTACCGGAGGCCTCCAGGTACTACTGCAAAATACACGATATACAAGAAGAAACTTCAGCTTTTTTTTTTTTTTTTTCTCCTTACATACACACTGAGCTGTAAACGGGCAGGAAGAAAAGCAAAAAGTGAGCTGAGTGACTAACAGGAAAACTTGGTAACATACACATGCCACAGCAGTCACGCTTAGCTCTGAAAACTTGGAAAACTCCATGAGAAAGGTGGAGACACTGCAATAAAGCTATCATGCCAGCACTGCTAGAGACAGCTTTAAAAAAAGCAAAATAGTAGAATTACCATACTGCAAGGGATTCATGGAATCTCTGAAATCTTGAAGAAAAGAAAAGAAATCTGCATGACAATAACGTTGTTTCCTTCTCTGAGGGACCCACAGGGCTCAAAAAATCTTACAGGAAAAAAAAAACAGCTCTTTTCAATTCAGTCCATTGTATATAATGGTGAATGTCGCAAGGTTTATTTTATAATGATTTATTATCAAGAAAAATAAGGGCTCAGGCAGAGACATATTTTCTTGAGAATTTATTGTTCACCAAAATGGTTTGTTTTGCAGAAACATTTCTTTTTCCTCCCCCTTTTTCTTTTTCCTGGTAGTTCCTTTTGGCTTCATCCTACAACTGCCTCCATCCATATTTTCCTTTGCTTTAAGAAAGGTAAATTTTAAATCTTCATCTCTTCTGCTACCTGCTGCTTTCAGACTTCCCCTGCGCAGGGATGCTGCATCCATAATCACAGCTAAGCCCCTACCCTTTCCTCTTTGCAGCATGCTGGTCTGGTTCCTCCCTCCTGAAACTTCAGAGATCACCCAGACCTCTGGAGAGCCAAGAAGGGAGCAAAGAATTGCCAATACAAAACAGTCCAGTGCTACCCGGAGACACATGTCCACGCCTGAATCCCACAGCCAGGGATTTGCTAGGCCAGCAAAATCACTGCTGGGGAATGCCCAGGTGGCACAGGAGGACAAGAGAAGCCCAAACCCTTCAGCAGGAGCAGAGGCTGGTGTTCAGGAACTGGCTCCCAGAGGGAAACAGCCCAGGCAGAAACTCAGCCGGAGGAACATCCCTCCTAATCCCTGCGCAAGGAGCGAAATGAGCTGCACCGAAATGAAGGGCTTTAACCAGCAATCCTTACCACCTGCCTGTGCGAACTAGCATCTCTATAAAAGCCCTGGCTAGGTGTGCTTTGCATGATCCTGTGCTATTTCAGTGCCACCATAGACTGATAAAGCTTCATCAGTCTGTCTTTCCCATGTGTTTGCAATTCCTTATTACAGCGGAAAGACAATATATATTCTTTATGTACTTAGTCCCTATAGCCCTCATGCAAGTTAAAGAAACACCAATATTCTCTTTCCATAGGGGAGGAAAAGAATCAACTTAACAAGACCGTACAAACATTTTTGGGAAAAGGAGGAAAGGTGTTCCAGTGCACAAACAAGTATTCTAGCCCTGAATTTCTACCTCAATAATTATTTCTTGCAATTAGAAAAGTAGAAGTATTAAAAAATTAAAATAAAGTCAAACTCAGCTGCATTTCCACTTAGAACTAGCATTTGGTTCAGAAAGTAAATAAAGTAAAAACCAAGTAGGCGATGAAAAGTCAAAAGTGCATTGTATGTCTAAGCTAAACTGTTACAATTTCACATATTCAGTAAAAAAAATAAAGTCAAAAGTAGGTCAGAAAAGCTGACAGAATTATTCACAGAAAAGAAAAATAGAAAAACTGATGGAAAAAGATTGCTTTTCATGATGAATTCATAGTCAGTGTTTAATTGAGTACAATGAACTTGAAAATACACTTGGTGAATGTCTGCATTAGCTGGACTGCTGCATGTTTGTTAGCAGTTAAGATACAAAAACTGATCAATAGTGTAAAACAAAGGAGCTCAGGTATGCATGTGTACTCATACATCACTCCAATAAATTATTCTGGGTGTTACAACCAGGGGGAAGGGAGGGGGGTGGATTTAGAACAATCATTTTGGGATCAAGAGCTAAATCATTTCAACCACATCTTGATTTCTGCAAAACTCTGCAGGAATTATGAGGCTTAACAGCATCTCAACAATTAGCATATTATAAATACAAAAATGATATATTAAAGCGAGAAGAGAAAAAGGCCAGCATTTTACACCTACAGTAATATAATTCCACTACTTAATGCAAAGTAACAGGCATTAGAGTGTTTGGGATCCTCTTGTATAGTGTTATCTGCTCTATCAGTAAATGAGACTATGTGAACAGTACAACCTATAAATAATTCAAGGCCTGAGATGGCAATTATAGAACCATGCACAACCAGCATGAATATTTTATGAAGGCTAAAACAGCCCTCAGAATGAATCATGGATAGATGAACACACACACATACACACACACACTCAGCTGTTGGCCAAGTATTGCTTCCAGACATGGCTTATATCTGATCCTTAGTACATCTAAAAAAAATTCTTGAACACAGAAGTCAGAAGTTACATCTGTATTTTTATATATTAAAAGATATTAAAAAATAAATAAAGTGACTGTAAAAAAAAAATGTTTTACTGGTGAAAGAAAATGTTTATTTCTTTTCAAAGATTCTAGTAGAAATTCTAAACAACTTTTTCATATGCACAAAAAGTAGTTGATAAAGCAAACGATAAGGACCGAAACAAGGGCCTGCAAGGGCTTATTGCAGACCGATGTCATGCAGACCAATTGCAGGCAAAATCTGGCACTACACAAGGACCTGCCTACAAGGAGATATTTACCAGTAGAGATATACAAGTATAGCTCATACTGGTATAACTTCCCATATGGGCACTATTATTGCAGCACAAGAGCATTCACATGGGAGTTACAGCAGTATAACTACTCCAGCATAATTATACGGGTATAATTATGCCAGTAAATTTCCCTGTATTAGCAAGCCCAGAGAAAACCTCCGGGTAAGGAGCACTGCACCGCTGCATCCTGCCCCAGCGCACAGCCAAGTGCCTGCAGCGAAATACAACCCCAAGCAGGGGATCCCAAACCCTGCTCCCGAGCCAGGACACTCAGGAGCATGAGGAAATTAATAATGTACTAACAAAAAAAATCTTACATTATGTACATACACAAAAAGACACATATGTGTACATATACATGCTATAGATATATTTATACTATGTATAAGTATGCATACAGATATTTATATGAATTTATATTTTAGAACATGTGTTACAAACACTGTCTGATTAGTCCACAGATCACCTCTTTGAAATGAGGATGTATAATTTCTCCCATTCTCTCACCAGGAAAACTAAAATACACAGTTAAAACACCACCAGCTATTAAAAGAAACTGGGCTGGAACCTGAATGACCATCAGATAACTCTTCTATGCCAAGTATAAACAGATCTTCGATAGCTTGGAGATTTCACATATGCAAATATATCTGACCCTACTGTTTCTGGGTTCATGGCAGTCCATAGACACACGTGAGAAATGAAGATTAAGACTGAAAACAGCAAAATGACTGGGCTAAGGAGACAGCATCAGATGTTTCTTACTAATCTTAATACTTTTGTTGCCTCTTTTTTTTTTTTAATTTTTTTTTTTAAACTCTAATTGGGTCTTTCATTTGCATCTAAAAAAGGATCTTCTAAGGCTGCAATTTAAAACGATGCATCGCAGACAGGCTGCCGAGGTCTCCTGGAAGGATGTGCCCATGAATAGGGTCACAGTGTCACAGACAGCACAGAGAGCACGAACTCACCCATCTCACTGCCTTTTCCTGCATGACCCCTATAATTTTGTGGGTTTGGCAAACACAAGGGGCAATTGTGTCAGCCAGGGTCAAGCTGCCATTGTGGGGGGTTTGTGGGCAGGTTTGGGATCCGAGGGAGAGGGGTTGTGTCATGCTGGGTCGAGATACTGCAATTGTGGGTGCCAATTTGGCAGCCACGAGGTAGGTTGCAGTTGTTTTCCAGAGAAGGAAGAGAGGAGCGTACAGGCAGCCCTGGAAGATGCAAGTTTGAACTGAAGCTGTTTCTAGAAGGTTTGGCACTCAAAGGAACATGAAGTAGGTTCAGGGAAGTGGGGGCGATTGCAGAGGCATGAAGCACCTGGGAGCTGGAATAGCTTAGGATATTTGTAGGGGAAGATGCAGCATCCAAAGGCATCGGTGCCTTCAGCATAATTTATTATCCCAACTGTCATCTCACATTCAACAAATAGGTGCATTTTCTCCAGCAGGAGAACAATACATCCCTCAGTGTGTATACCCAGGAGAAAGGGGTGTACTGGGGGGAGAGGTTTCAGAGGTGTGGTTTACAGCCTAATTCTTCTTTGTCTGCAACCACCTCCTAACTCAGCCTTTTTTCTCTAACCTGCCAATGCCTTTGGAGATGTTGCGTTTTGAGTCAAATCTTTAAGTTGAACATGGTCAAACTCCTGGTGCATATGGATACAGCATAGCAGAACTGTTGAGTTTGTTTTTTTCTCATTTAAAGGCAGCGAATAAAAAATCATGAACAGAAATGCATACCTTGAGACCACAAGTCCAGAGGAAATACTCTGCTAATTGCAAGGGTGTATTAAAGTCATGAACTGAGTAAACTAATTTGCTCTTGGCATATTTTCTATACCTCCCAGGTTTCTGTTTAGAACCTCTGTTTAGACATTTCACAATCTAAATCTGGTGAAGTCTGAAAAAGGCCTTCAGAAGAAGGGAGGGAAAAAAAAAAAAAAAACAGGCAACTGGTGTAATAAGCACCTTTTGGAACTTGATCTGGCTTTCTATTAATTTGCAATATAGATTTGATTTCTCACTCAAAAAAAATCTGAATGGTTAATCTTTTATTTTTATTATTTTGACATTTCTGTTTACCTTTTAGAAATGCTATCAGAAGCACAATGTGGCATTGGAAAGCTAAATGTTAACACATGGACTGCTCTACGACTCTGCAAAAATTTCTCTCATACTTTTGCAAATACCACAGCCAAAATCAACAGTACTAGTTTGATTTTTTTCATCATGAATTGACAGCTTATTTATCTCCAAGGAAGAACTTTCTAAACCCCTTAAGCTTCCAAACAAGTAAGGAAGGATTCTGCTGACTATTCAAAAATATTGGTGCCTCATAAAATTATAAGCTAAATTATTCAATTTGCTGTGTTCCTTCCAAAAGAAAAAGAAAAGAAATATGCACTATGAATTGCAACAGACTTCATG